>VXAK01021339.1:7975-18630 GCA_013399435.1 Arenaria interpres | reverse complement strand
TATATATATATATTTTTTTTTTGCAGGGGAGTTCACTGAAGTAGTCTCTTCCATATAAAATTGTATGTTATTATTAAAGACAAAGAATAATATTTGAAATTCTTATTGCAAGATAATTTGGAAAACATTATTGCAAAATATCTTAGAAGAACATTTATGGGTGGTGAGAGGTTGGCAGGGGAAGAAATAGTCTATAAACCTTGTGACTGACTTTTATTAGTGTGTATGTTTGTAATTATTATACATATACACACATATATGTATATAATCCCACTGTTTGCTTCAATTGTACTGCAGTTTGATTGTTGGTGCAATATGCAGTTCCTGTGGTAGGTGTTCTTAACAGCTAATAAAAATGCTTGGGGTTAGTGCCCTGATTTTTCTGATTATATCATGCACAGATTTTTTTCTGTTTTCTTGAATTAGGGGGGAAAAAAGACAAGAAAATATCAATTCTTTACAAAAAAAAAGGGCATTATCACTGCAGTAGGATATATTTCTAAGACATTTATTTTAATCTGAAGTGAAAGAGCATTGCATTTTACATAGTGGAATGTTAACATAAAGATTACATTAGATTCCATAAAGAAATTAAAGCTAAAGTTATGAAGAATAAATTCATCACTTGGCTTCAAAAATGAAAAAGCTTTGGTGTTGATTTCAGTGGTACAGAAGTTCAACAATATTTCATATTAATTCTACTGCTTAAATTTATTCTGAAAGGTGCTACATACTCTAGAACATATTTTAACAAGTGTAGTTATTCCACTCCTTAAAATTAAAGAAGTGCTGTCCAAACGCTTTTCTGAATGATTACATGACTTTAAAACACCTTGCAGGATTGAGAATGCTTTGTGAATCTATGTACTTCAATAAAAGTAGAGTCTAAAACCTGTCATTTTATACCTGCAGAAGCTGCAATCAAAATATGTTTTTTTGCTATTAATATAATAGCTGAATAGAATCTTTTTATGGTGTTGAAGTGGTTCCTTTCTCTTTTATCTAATTTCCTGTAGCGTGTAATCATTTGATTTGCAATTTCTTTGAAATCATAAGTACCTTTTGAATGCAGGATTGCAGATGAGAGGTTTATAAGGTGCAAACTTTTGAGCTGTAAGTCTAGTCTTGTAACCTTTATTCATATGGACACTATTATTTTAGTTGTAATCGTTAGTGATTTGGGATGGGTAAACAATGTCTGCAACACTAAAAGCAGAGAGAACTTGTCTGTTGATAAAGCACATCAATAATCACAAAATCTGTATCTTTTATAAAATAAGTAACATTTTAAAGGATGCTGAGGATGTGGGAGGACTGCAAATAGATTAATTTGAACTTTGTAGCCATTTTGGTGTGAATTGAATTTTCTGTGTACTTTAGCTAAATCTGCACTTTTACAACGAATAATTGAAGTTTGCATTACTTTTTAATATAATGAATTGAAGCAACAGAATTTGAATGGCATGCAGCATAGTAAGTACTTAGAATCAATTTATATTCCCCACAGGAAATGTGAGGAGCTGAAGTGTGTGAATTTAAAGGACTACACTCTTTATTGAACTTTTATCTTGTCCCAAGACTTCGAGGAATAATTGATAATTCATTTATGGAGGGATTATTGTGCATCTATTAGACAGGAAAACATTTAAAGTGGTCAAAAAAAACTTTAGGTCATTCAGTCTGAGATATTTAGTCTCTCTTACATTGACAGAGCTTTGCATTCTGGATGACATTTCCAGACTTGTGTATACTGAGGGGAGTGAGCAGTGCATCCAAGTCCTACATGGAAAACTGTTGTGATTAAACCTCAGCTGGCAACCAAGCACCACACAGCTGCTCGCTCACTCCCCCAGCCCCCAAGGGGGACTGGGGAGAGAATCGGAAGGGTAAACATGAGAAACTTGTGGGTTGAGATAAAGATAGTTTAATAAGTAAAGCAAAAGCCGCACGTGCAAGCAAAGCAAACTAAGGAATTCATTCACTGCCTCCCATTGGCAGGCAGGTGTTCAGCCATGCCCAGGAAAGCAGGGCTCCATCGTGCATAATGGTTACTTGGGAAGACAAACACCATCACTCCAAATGTGCCTCACTTGCTTCTTCTTCTTCCCTCAGTTTTATATACTGAGCAGGTTGTCATGTTGCATGGAATAGTCCTTTGGTCAGTTGGGGTCAGCTGTCCCAGCTGTGTCCCCTCACAACTTCTTGCGCTCCTGCAGTATACTCTCTGGTAGGGTGGTGTGAGAAGCAGAAAAGACCTTAACTCTATGTAAGCACTGCTCATCAGTAATGAAAGCATCCCTGTATTATCAACACTGTTTTCAGCACAAATCCAAAACCTAGTCCCATACTAGTTACTATGAAGAAAATTAACTCTATCCCAGCCAAAACCAGCATAAAAGCATTCTACGATTTCTGAAAATGAAGTTACAGCTTTCATTGGCAATTTTTTTTCTGTGTGTGTACACGTATGTGTTCTTATAAGTAAAAAAGAGATTTCCTTTACGTGCTTTTGATGCTTGCATTCTTGAGCCAAAATGGAGACAGATATTTATGGCTTTAATATCTTGGTGGTTTTCTCAGCAAATGATGGAAAGCACAACTGGAAAGTCTTCCTCTTTGTTTTTATTCCTTTCCCACTTCTTCCAGCCAGGCATACAATTTGGCTACAAAAAACAGATTTCTAGTAAATCCAGTCATTACATTTAATTTATTGAGAGCAGTGCCTCAGCTAGAGTGTTTTCAAACCTGTCTCTTAATGTTAACCAAACCAACCTTCAGCACCATGAAATTTGTGTTTAATAGCTATGTTTCTCAAACTCTGAAAAATCATGAAAGCTGTTGAGTAGGTACACAGTGGTGTAGGGTTAAGTTCTGTGTAGGAAACAGAACATCAGAAGAGGTAGCCAGTAGTCTTTATACCCATCAGAGCTGAGTAATTGTGGATATTGCCACGTTCAGAACTAAACCAAATTTACATGCCTTTAATTCCTGTCAGTAAGTTATTTTCTGTATATGTGCTCATAAGAATGACAATGATCAGAATGAAAATATGTATTTTTTTATGTCTGGAAGAATAAAAAGAAATCAGGAAACCTTTCTATTGATTATTCTATATTTTAATAATTATGAGACAGTCAGGTAGTAAAATGAAGGAAGTCAGGTAAATATCAAAAGAAGGTCTTAACTGCAGCAGATGGGGGAGATGACAGATGTTAGCATATAGCAGAACAGGTTCCATAACCAGGACAAATTGTCCATGCAGTGGAAAGCCCTCTGTTGCTAGATTGTTTTTGACAGGACCCCTTTCATGTTCATGCTTCTTGCTCAAGAAAGTTGGTTTCCCTGTCGTGCAAAAACATTTTTGGACCAAAATAGAACTTGCCATGGGTCAGGAAAAAAGAATCGTATGGTTAGATATAGGGAGTATCTGCTTCCCAGTCCCATGCCTGTCAACAGGCGTTTTTATTAGTCTCCATTTTATTTATAATGGCTGACATATACTATGAAAAGCATGTTTGTGTCATTTTGTTTTCTTCTGAACTCTGATGCAATTATTGACATTGAAATTAGGAGTCATATTCTTCCTTCTTCTGCTTTAAATATTCTAAATAAGTATGGAAATGCAGTGAGCCAAATACACTAATACCAAAACTACATTGTTAAAATTATTGTTCTGGTTCTCCTCACATATTACCATGGCCACATGTTTTTAAGTAGAGATTATGCTCAGTTTGAAGGATTTTGTGGCTGGTAAAGAACACTTCCTCCCCTACCCTCCCAGCAATTTAATATGTATTTAATATTTATGAAGGAGACAAGGACTATTTTTAACTTGAAACATTTGTGGCATCTAGCCTATACAGTCTTACGATGATATAGATAGAAAATGAATAGAGGGGGTTTTGGACCATTTTTTTTCAGAAAATGCAATGCTATGAATTTAGTGAATATGAGACCAGAGTTCAAAGGTTGTTTCCAGGTCCTCATCACTTGAAGTAGTTGATTTGGTTTTTGTTGTAAATTTAGGCCTAAAATATGTTTGACTCATTGTGGTTATGAGAATTGGGGGAGGAAATCATTTCTATTTTCCTACAGGAAAGTAAGTTATTGCTTTATTTTATTAGCTAGGCAAGGTTGCAGTTGCTTCCCTCCAACTCTTTTTTTGTCACTCTAGAATATATTAAAGCTGGAACTAACTTTACATTCATTATTATTTTAACACACAGTAGCTAAAATATGTGAAAATACAAATGTTTTATCTTGTGGATTTGGTCTCATTGTTGACCTATCTTCTTCAGCATGCTGTCTCTCTGTTGTCCTTTCTGATACTTCTATTTTTCTGGTTCCTATACCTTGTAGCTTCAAGGACATTGTGTATCAATTTGATTTTTAACTCTTCCTCTTTCATTTGAAGCATAAAATCTTTACCTGACAGTAAAAAATAGGTAGTCTAGTTGCATAAATGGATAAATGGTCTTAAACAACCTTACCAAGACCCTCATCAGTTTCCCATCCCCCAGAAAGTATTTTAAGATTGTGTCTTCCTGGAACATATGAATTCACAGCTCAACCTGAGCAAGTTCAGATTCTTTGGAAAAAAATGCAAATTACATGCTGCACATGAAACGAGTTTTTCCTTGCACAATTTTCAATTAAAATGAATAATTGCCATAGAAACCTTCATATCAGTTTATGCACACAAGTAGCTATAATTATATAGCTGCCTTTAGAAGCAGCACAATGTGCAACAATGTAGAACTGGCAGATATGATTTTAAATTAACATAGGTTATTTTATCTTCACTGGTGGTACTTCTTAAGGATTTCGAGTGGGCAATAAACAAAGAGAGACATAAATATGAATGCAGATGTATAACAAAAAAGGTTTAGCATGGAAATACAGAGATGGTTGATAAAGAAAAGACTGAAAGAACCTTCATTCACCTTGCTATAGCAGCTGTCTTCTCATATTTGGTTCAGTAGGGAATATAGATACATATGGAGTAGGATATTGAGTTATAAAGGAGGTGTGTACAACTAAATGATGGCTGTTGATGTTAAAGGTGTTTAACTTCGTCAATATAAAAAGTGCAATCAGACTATGAGAAGGAAGAGAAATGCTACCTGGTGTGTACATATCTAACACTTTGACTCAGTCAGGCAAGTGGAAGTGTAAAATGCCTTCTCTTCACCTTAACAGGGAAGTTTGCAGTTCTGTTGATAGTGAAACAAGTGCTGTGTTGACACTGATCATTATAAGTTTGCCACAAACTGACACACCAGATTTTGACGATACATATGCCTGATGCTAATCATGGATGGGTAAACATCCCTCGTTCTTTCATCAAGTAGTAACACTTTCATATCTTATGAAAAGATTAGAAAGCATATTCCAACCTCAGGGTTATTCATCCCTCAGCAGCAGAATATGTTTCTTTAGATGACCTTTGATTTTTCACATGTAAGAGTACTTGGCATTTATGTAACTCCCTATCATCTTGAAAGATACTGGTGCACTAGACAAGGGTTATGAGAGGGCACTGTACTTGTAAAGCTCCTGAGAGCATCCCTGATAGGCACGATGCCTCAGGTGAGCTTATGGAAACATGTTTGGGTATAGCAGCTGCCCTTAAGGTTCTGCATTTTCTCCCTCTTGGGGGGTGGCACTATAATGTTAGAACTTGTGGGTAGATTTAGAGACAAGACATGTCTGTAATTTAATGCCTTTCGGCATACCTAGCTGCATTATCAACTTCAACAAAACAACTCTTAAGTTTCTCATTTCCCAATACAAAGATATTTAGAGGGAGACTTTGAAATTCACAGTGCACAAAGTATGGGATTTGAATTACAGTGTCACATGTCAGTTTAGGAGGAGTCATTAGTGAAGAGAAATTTAGTTCTTACTGTAAAACTAACTAAATGGTGATAGAATTGCCATACAAAAGGCTGGCACTTCTCGGCATGAAAATCCTGTATCTCTGATGTTGTAGACATACAAGTCCTTCCTAGTTGGCTGTATTTACCCTTTGATTTGTTTTGTGGAAGCCAGACTCTGAATATTAAAATTAAGTACAAACCAAATTTACACCACTCTGTGGTGATTTAGCCTCAAATTCTCATCTACATAAACAAGTAGAGGCACTTGTGAGTTACAAAAATAATTTGAGAATATTTCTGGTTGGGGGGGAATGGTGATCTTCTTTTATGTAGCCCATCTAATGATTCTAGTTAGCAGCTGAATTTAAGATGTAGGTATATGTGTAGACAAGCAAACTGCTGTCAGAAGGAGTAGGCTTGTACAGAACAAAAGTAGAGAAGCAAAGAAAATCATGTTTCTTTTTGCAATACAAAGGAAAGTAGGAAATACACGCTTTAGATTAGTTATGCAGACAGGGAGGCAGACAGGCTGCATTCTTGGAAAGACTGAGAGAGTTAGCGTTTAAGAAATGTGAAGTCGAGTAACAGTGATGAATGGACTTACATCTCCACCTTCACACACTGTTTCCTATTACATAATTGACTGGAGAGGATATCAGACAGTAGATGATGACCAAGTTTAACTCCATCCTAGGGTACACGTATAAATTAGAGGTTCACAGTTACTTAGACTTTATTAGAATCTTTCAATGAGATAATACTTTGTAGTAAACCTATGACAGCATGAAAAGCAATGGGAAAAAAAAGCGAGAAAACTATATAGACAAATACTGAAGTATGACTTCATCCGGAAAAGTTCAGGGGAAAATATACAGAGGGACAGGATTTTCTTTTTTTCATTTTTCTTTTCCCTGAGCTGAACAGCAATAGCTTGTCAATGCCTTATAACACTTGAGAGGTTTTTAGCACTTAAATAAAAAATTGTAGGAGATAAAAATCCAGTTTTCACAAAAGCTTTCCATGAAGACCATTTAGAATAGTTTTTCCAAGATCTGTATTTAAGTTTAGTTGTTTGTATCAGTCTGATCTGTTGATTTCATAATTATGCTACATGACTATCAGTAGCTATCTGGCCAGCTCTTCTCTTTCCTTGAGCCCCATGAGGTATGACATATAGGGATAGATAACCTGGGCTAAGTGTTTCAGCTGCAATGTTGTTTCTTACTAATGGGTTCTTATGCTCGCTCACTCCCCTGCAATGGAATATTGGAGAGAATTGGAAGGACAAAACCAAGAAAAACTTGTGGACTGAGGTTAAGACAGTTTAATAAGTGAAGGAAAAAGTAAGGAAAAAAAGCAGGAGTTATGCAAAGGCAATTACTCACCAGATCCCACCAGAAAACCAATGCCCAGCCAGTCCCTAAGAAATCCCCACTTTATGAAAAAAACTCCCGAGTTTTACTTCTGAGCACAGTGCCATACAGTATGGAATATCCCTTTGGTCACTTGGGGTCAGCTGTCTTGAATGTGTCCCCTCCCAACCTCTTGCCCACCCCTAGCCCGCTCACTGAGGGTGCAGAGTGAGAAACAGAAAAGGCCTTGACACTGTGCAAGCCCTGGTCAACAGTAGTTAATGTGCTGGCTTTTTATCAACGTTGTTTTGGTCATGAATCCAAAACACTGCACCCCATGGGCTCCTGTGAAGAAAATTACTTCCATCCCAACCCAAACCAGTACACCTCTGAGCCATGGATTAGAAATCAGCTTAAATGATTTTGGATAATAATTCTTTAGTGCTCAGAGGAAAAAAGAAGTTGTCTTAGAGCTTTTGAGATCAAGAAGTGTCTCGCTTGATCCTTAAAAAACAAGGTTTCAAAAACAGATTGCTACTTTTGAAAGCCAGAATGCTTGTTCGTGCATCTTAAAGAAGATGATGTGATAAAAGAGAGCAGGAGTCTGTTAAAATATCTTGACAGTTATTGTCTGTATGAATATGAAAATTACATTTTAAAAATGTATTACAATGCATTAGAATATTATTTCATTGCAATAAATTAGTAGAACTACTCCCACTTACAGCATTTATTTTTCCATTTCTTAGCAGTATTAAGGGAGTAAATGAGCGTATTTTAGAGATGGTTAGAAAGTGTAGGCGTTTGCATTATATTGTGCTGAAGTGTGGGTATGTGCAGAAATTAAGTTTGCCAGCACTCAAGCTAAATGGAGAATGAAGCTGATACATTGGAATATGATGAAGTGAAACAGTAGTTGTGATGACACTGTTAAGTTTACTCTGTTATGAAGTTTCATGATAATCAGGCTGGTGGTTATTTTTGTTTTAAATGACATAGAATCTTTTAAGGAGCGTGACATCTTGGGCGGGGGAAGGTTGAAGTGAGGTTTCAAAAAATAGTTGGAAAGAGAAATTTTTTATACCTGACCTCTCTGCACTAGTTGTTTGCATGGATGAGCAAAACTTCCTGGTGTTTCCAAAGAAAATGTACCTATTACATTAGGTACATTCTGAACTCATTGTTTTCTTTCAGACAACTCTTAGAGCAAATGATAGTGAGGAACAATTTGAGTGCAGAGAAGGGCAAGTGGGAGAATACGTTCACAATGATAGGCAGTAGACCCAGGAGCAGTGGAGCTCAACATTGTATATCATAAGGAACATGAAGGTAGGCAGAAAAAGACATTTTGTTTTTAATCAGGAACACGGTGAACATTGTTCCTTCGGGAAAGTGAAGGTTATCTTTTTGAAGAAACTAGGTGACAGTTAAGAATACTTATTGTTATATCACAACGTACTCAGTACAGTAGAGTCACAGGAACAAGAGATTTACCAGACAGACCAGAACCTGAATGTTTTGTCATACAAGTGATTGTTAGATCCAAGAAAACTTAACTTTGCAAAGAATAGCTGATATTTCCAAGGCTGGTGAAAATTATGCTTCTAAAAGGAAAACAGCAGCAGTGGAAAGAGTTGAAGTACAAATATTTAGAAATGGCACGTCAGATTATAAAGAAATAGACAGTGCTTTAGGATAAAAGCATAACAACATTTATAATTAAGAAGGAAAGACAACCAAGGAGCATTCAGATATTTCTAGGACAGAAAGATGTGATGTATTGCATACAGAAATGAGAAAAAATCCAAACCACAAGTACTGTCATGACATTGCATCTAGATGACGCAAGTCTCAAAAAAACAAACCAGAAATCCCTGAAAACATAGCAATATCTGCATGGCACAGTGCAGTGCCATGAAGAGACATCTGGGCTAGCACTTAAGCTAGCTAAGATGGTGCTGGCAGATCTGTCCAAATTCCACAAGATTTCTCCAAGCAAAATTAGGTCAGCTAAAAAGAAGAAAATTTTTAACATGGCTTATTAATGTGAATGTAGCTTAACACATTTAAAGTCTAAGGTTCCACAATACACTGTCTAGTGGTACTAGAAACAATCAACCAAAAGCTGAAATTGAATGCAATATGATCACAGCAGCCCTAGACTAACAGCAGGTGGTACAGTGACTGCCATTCCAGCTGCTTTTAGAAGGGTTAAAGGGAGATTAACTATCAATCAGCAAATGCAGGAGGAATAAAAACATAGCAGGTCAAGGAGAAATATAGTCCAGAAGAGTGATTCAACAATGTATTTTTAGAGAATTACCCAACTGGATGGAAAACAACTCCAAAGGATATGGTTGAAGGATAGTGACTACTCTGTAGGGAAGTAGAAAAGGAATAGAAAAAGCCTCTTCTGTCAGTGTGATACAAAATTCCCAGCCTGGATTAACTTAACCTGAGGCAACTGGGTTCCAAACCTGCCCCAGAAGTCAGTTTGATAATGTAGTTGTACCTGCGGACTTCAGCCCTCTGCCTTCTGAAATTACAGCTTCTCTGAAAAGATGGAGGTTTGTGAGATTGTGTGAGTCACATTGCTCACTCAAATATGGTAGAGAAGTCCCAAAGCTACCTGTGTTCTAAGATGGCAAGTCCTGATAATAGTCTATTAGCAGGGTTTAGAATTTGTTGGCTGGGGGAGATAAATTCTCTCTGAGTCAGAGTTAACTGGCATACAGTGAGTGTGAATGTCTCTGCAGCATGCTTTCCTTCACTTCTATTTTCACTCTTAGCAAGGGTGAAGAAAGCTTGGGTCTTTTTTTCACTGGTAGCATGGATTTGCTTTTCTTTAACCTAAAATGGAGAAAATACTAATAAAGGCTCATTTCTGGCCACTCTGTATACCACAGGAAGACATAATGGTAAAAGACTGGACTTCTTAATGTTTAAGTACCATAGTAAAGAAGAATACCATTTTTCCTTTAAAAAATCACCCCGAAAAAATAAGCCCATGTTGATTGACACTTTGTGATATAAAGGAATAAAGTTGTAAATCCTAATTTTGTTTAGGATGAAGACTGGTTCTAAAAAACCAAATCAAGCAAAAAAAAAAATAAATATATATCTACTGAAAAAAAATTGTAAAAGTTGCAAACTAAATCTAGCTGAAATTTTAAATACCTCCTGTATGTTATAGTCAGACCTTATCATTTGCATATAAATTCTGCTATATCACCAAAAAAAACCCCACCTTATTTAAATTTCCATTGGCAGTGGGAAACAAATTAAAGACAAATTTTACCAGATCTAACATCATATGTTATGAAGCCAACCCAAAAGATAGATGATTAGTTTATAGGAGGATTGCAATATTCAGGTCAGGCAAGCTAAGGATTTTAATATATCCAAAGATTTGAATAAAGGTAAC
>VXAK01021337.1:0-14127 GCA_013399435.1 Arenaria interpres | reverse complement strand
TTTTGTGTTTAAGATATTAAATAACCAAATTAAACTTATAGGAAGTTATCATAAACATTCATGACGTCGTGCTGCAGCTATAAAGCGCTATGTTTCATAGGGCTAATAAAATTAGTGACCTTTTTGATAAAGTTACTGACAGACACAGCTCAAAAACCAAACTTCTGCAGGAAAACCAGAAGTGACATGACAGAGGGCTGGCATAATGTCCAAAATACTGTCTTTTATTGTATTTGATGTCTGTTAAGACATGTTTGACAAGTCTGCTTTCACATCTCTTCTCCTCTAATAGCAGCTGTGCTCTGATGAGATATAATACCTTCAATTTCCAGCCTTTTTTTTCATTCTTCTTCATACCAAGGTGAAAAAAATTCTGGTGGTATAAAAGCAGCCTTTCCATCCACATGAAATAAGAGTCCAAATTTCACAGTTTTGGTGGAACCATCTGAAAAAGTAATTAACGCTAAAGTAAACAGTTATCAAGAATGTCTGTCTGTAATAGGAATGCTCCCAATTGAGGCTTTTATTTACTTTACACTTGAATCTACTTAACCTTCTTTAACCTATCCATCTATCAAGAAACTATACAGCTATGCATAGTGACTAGACTTTCATCTAATAGAAATTCCGAAGCTCAAGAAAAATGACATATATGTAACATCATAAAGTTTATAACTCAGTGAATGATGACACAGGTTTAACTTATGAACTGATTTAAGAATCTGTTGTCACTTAGGAGCATTAGTGCTTAAGTAAAATATCTGGTCATGCTGTCAGAATTTCCTAAATTGCTTATTTGAACCAGCTCTATCTTCTGTACATAACCCTGCTATGCAAACTTCTTTGTATAAAGAAATTAAAAAGGACCTTCTAGTGTTGCTTTCCACACAGGGAAAAAGGCCATAGTAAAGGGAAGAATTTAACAAACTTCAACGGAGTCTTGAAAGTCTTGGGTATTTTTCTTCAAGCTGTATGATATTAGGAAAGTCTTGGTTGGCTGGTTGGTGTGAGAGACTGCCCACTAAGGATTAAACACTGTCAAAATGCAAAATAAAGCCAGTTTACTTCATTTTGCATGGAGCTTTTAAAGCTGTGGTCTAGGGAATGTGTTTTATTAGCTTATAACCACCTGTCACTTCAAAATATATAAACCATTTTCCAGAGAGGGCAATTAAACTGAAACTTCTCAGAGGATCATTTTAAGAAATGAATTATAAACAAAAAGGGAAATGAAGTTGATATAGACAAATATTATTTATATCGCAAATCAAACTCACCTTATTTGAAAATCTCTCAGATTTTACATTGTGATCAGATGCAGATATTATTTTGATTCTGAAATTATTTTACTCAGTACTGGAGTTCATTTATGGACATACTTTTGTGACTTGAAAGAAAGTGATAATAAATTGCCAGTTGTTTTTCTTTTCCATTTCTGTTGGCCTTTTACTTTGAAACAAGACAGGTCAAACAGGAAAATGATGAATAATTCAAAATACTGAAATCAGAAGGCAGTGAAAAGCCTAGAAAGGTCTGTTTCAGACAATTCAGGGTATTAGCTGCTTCCTCTCATTTAGAAATTTGCAATTTTTTTCCCTGGAAAGAGGCAGGAGCTTATGTCCCTTCCTATTCTAGGACAGCAGTTATAAAAGTGTAACAGTGAAAAAAAATACTGTGAATATATTCATGCTGATGTTTTCCTATCAAGATTAACAAAGACAAGGAGCATTTTACATTAATACAGGAATGCGATGACATTTCCCCGAATATTTAACACAGCTGTTTTACATGGTCTGTAGTTTTGAGTTTACAAAAATAATTTTATCCTTAGATGATGTTGTTAGTGTATTTGTTTATATGCTTAGGTTTTATAGTAAAGCAACCATTTATAAGTAAATTTAAGACAACACCTTAATAATTTTATTTAAGTGGGAGTATTCCTTAGCTTCTTGTAATTTCATACAGTGTTTGTTGACTAGACATATGAAAAGAAGTAAATCAGTTACCAGTAACTAACAGGATCATCATGAATATACACATCTAAGCTAATCATTTAATGTTCTCTTGATGGTTAGTTCCTTATGTTTATAAAGATGAGGCAGGCTTCACATTACACTTAAATCCTCTCTTCAGATTCAGAGTCGGACTTGATTTGTTCCCTCCAACTGTGAAAACATCTAATAAAACCATCTTCTAGCACATTTCATTATTTTCAAGCTACATCATTTCAAGTAATACTTTGTTTCAGTGAACATAGTGATGATTGGTCATACCATAGTTTAAATAAATTTCTTCCCTTATTTAGGACTCCCAGCCTAGCCTTAGTTGTTAGACATACATGTGACACTTGTGAACAAAGGCAGAGCCAATCAGGGAATATCAATTGGTCTTACCGGCTTGGATTTCCTCTCTTTTAACAGTAAGTTTAGTCCTTCAGGCATCACAAGTCACATCGAGGGGTTTTGTGTAGTGCTTAAGCTCCTTAGGTCATTTAAATGTTTTTTCTACTACATTATCTTTTGACTTCCACCTAGGTATAGCTTTGTTCCCTCACATCCCTATATTCAAGTGGTTCACGTATCAACATGGTTCATATTCAGCTTCTCCCCATACTGTTGGTAGACGGGTACTGGGTTGCATGTTTGGTAGAGGCCTAACTCATGTCTCTAAAAGATTGGAGATGACAGAGAAATCTTTATGGTCCTTCTGGCAAGCAGGTGAACCTTTTCTTGATAAAATATGTTGAACTTCTATAATTACAGAATTCTTTGCCTCATCAAAAGTCATGTCACCATTAGATCAATAAGGTGTACAAGAAAAGCAGACATCCCAGGTTGAAAGTTTCAAATGTACCCATTTAAGTACTTGAGAATGGGGCAAAAATAAGCAGAGGTGAGAAATCATTATTTTGCTTGACAGAACAAAAAGTCTGGAAGGGAACATCACAGAAAGCGGAATTAAAAATGAAGATGAAAACATTATTCTTTCCATGACTCCACTCATGCTTCTATCTTTTTTTTTTTTTTTTTTTACTGAAATGATGGCTCTTATCAAGCTGCATTGTGAGAAGTCAACAGTCATTTTTATCAAACATGCTTCAGCAAAAAGAAACAGTGTGTGTCACTGAAACTATTATCTTTTTCCTGTGGTCCGTTCAGTTCTGTAAACCATCCATGGCAAAACTTTTGGTTGTTCACTGTGCTTCCATGGATAGGAATTTTGGAGAAGGGGTGCAATAAGAAAAACTGCAAACCTACCATTTATGTGCTTTAAGCTCCCCTCCAAAACAGAGTATATATATATGTTTAGCAATCTTTAGCCAAAAAAAAGAAAAAAAAGAAAAAAAGAAAAAAAGAAAAAAAGAAAAAAAGAAAAAAAGAAAAAAGAAAAAAAGAAAAAAAGAAAAAAAGAAAAAAGAAAAAAATAAAAAAAGAAAAAAAGAGAAGAGAGAAGAGTAACTATGAAGGATCACAAATAACTTGAGATGATGTTTATCACTGTATTAAGCTTGTAACATCATTATGTAGGCACTATGCCCTGGTAACAAAACAGTTGCTATAATCCTTGTTTAATCATTTCATATCAGACACCATTTACTCTAGACAACAATAATAATAAAAATTAGAATGTTCGGGGTTCAATGACAATAAACTTTTGTTTCTTACTGAGTAAGAAAATAAGGTATTAGGTTTAAAACTTCCAGTAGTACTATGTTCCGTTAAAGGCATAAGATAGGAAAAAAAAAAAAAAACGAAAATGTCAGCTACATGCCATTTTTATATATTTATAATTTTAAAAGACCTCTTGGGGAGTGGACAGAGGAATGGTAAGGTTCCCAAAGTACATGATAATTGCACTTAGTAGCAATATGCCACTTTGGTTGCATACTGGATGATGGACAGCATGAAAAATATAGACAAGTATCCTTCAATCTATATATAGTGAGTATTAATAAGCTCTGGGAATAAGATAATTCAAAAAACATTGGACTGAGCAATGTCCAATACACCAGCAGCAGTATCTTAGGACATTCTGTATAGAAGGGTAATGTAATTTGTGTGAACTGCCTGGCAACCTAACTTTAACTGTAATTTCAGTAATTTCCATGTTACAATTACTCTATGTGCATAGGAATTTAGCCAGTTACATCTGACAGTAAAAACAGAAAATAATCTATTTAGGTTCTATCTGTTCTATACAGGACTGTCAGAAATTTTGTAAATAGAATGTATGTGAAATATTTCGCAAATAGAATTCTCTGAGTACTGCTATAGCATATACCTTGATTCCTCCCTGTAATTGTAAAGACAAAAAAAACCAAACTATCAGCATATCATTTTGGCATCATTTTATGCATAAAAAATGCATATTTTTATATTCTAGTAACCAATTAAAGTGATTTAAAGCGAGTTTATTTCATGATGAGTAGATCCTTAGAGCACACATGTGTGGGTAGGTGTGTTTGTGTATAAACATATGTACATATATACGCGTGTGTGTGTTTATGTGTGAATATATTTGTAAAGGAGGAAAATTAATTTTCCTAATTTAATAGGTTTTCCCAATTATCATTTGGAACAAAAGTGAAGACATATGCCAGATATTTGAACTGTACTGGATTATCTGGAAGTCAAATTCTTAGCAGTATCTGTGTACGGGAAACCCTGTTTCACACTGTGAGCAAAAAAAAAAAAAAAAAAAAACACAACTGCTAGCTCTGATCAGCTCTGCCATATTTTCCAAAAGCCCATGAACCAGAACAGTGGGTTAAAAGGAAGTTGACCTGACACATCCAGGCAGACTGATAAACTGAACTGAAAACATTTCATCTTGCAGCTGATGCTAGGTGAAGCATATATGACAAATTGTAATGGCTGCAGGATAATGGATCACCTGTGAGGGCTCAGCGTTCGCTCACCAACTCATGCTCTGTCTCCTGCTTTCTCCCACACACAGCAAGTAACTTTCCCTTCGCAAGTCTTAGGGCTGCAGAGGAAAATCACAACTTTGGCCAGTCATTCAGCACCCTCCACAAAGCAAGAGCACTACGTCTTTACATGGACACCTCTACAGCAGGACAGGCTGTGCACCAGGAGTCACAGCCGGTCTCCCATAAATCCTCACTTTGGGACAATGTATGTCTGGCTGGCACTACTAACCATGCCTCTAAAGAAAGCAGTACCTGCAGCATTGTTAGGCCTGAGAAACTATTTCTACTGGTATACCATCAGCAGCTTTCACTAGTTATCATACAAGAAGATACATTCCCTAGAAATGAGGGAGTCCTAAAGAAAACCATTCCTAAAATATTTAATTGTTTGATTATCTTGTGCTATGACAGCTATACTCAGCTGGGGTTCCAGCTCAAGGGTGAGCAGCTTATACACTTTAACTTATAAATGGATAAGCTAGATAGCAATATAAATAGCACACACTTTTGGTTTTGGCTCACTGTCTCTCAAACTGCCTGCTTTGCAACCTAGCTCCCTCTGGGTGCAAGCTGTAGAGTCTACCCGAAGAATGTGTGTGTGGCATGAGGCACCAGCCATGGAAAAGAAGAACATCATATACACACAACTCAGAAATACTGGATAGGGTTTGCTTAGAAAACCCTGAACTTTCTGTCTTACCCACTTCATGTTTAGTATGAACCTCCGCCTCTTACTATACGTAAGAACATAAGTTAAGTGCTGTAGTTTGCTGCATTTCCTTATAATGGAAAGTATGAATTTTCTGCACCCAAACTTATAAAATTTAACTCACAATTTATAGCAACTTAGTTAAACTGAAGTAGCTTAATACATAGACATGCCAAATAAAATTATCTGGCTTGTCCAATACAGCCATTTTCATATGGCACTACTTTAGAATAACATATGCACGTGAAATCAAGGCAAGCTGAGATTAAGCTCAGTAGCAGTAACTACACACAAGTTTCCTCAGTTTTTCTGAATTAAGAAAGTAAAAATATGTAGAAAAAAATATAGCTTTAAGCACTTCACATGTGTTCCTCTAAATGAGCAATGTTTTTTGGTTTCCATTCTTTTAACAACCTGGTTCCAGGGTTGCATGAAAGTTGTCAGTGGAAACATTTCTCAGACAAAATGTGTTACAAACTAAGCATTTTCTTTTATCTGTAAAAGTAGTTCCCTAACATACAACTGAAATATCTGTGAGTATCTCACAAAGATGTTCAAACATGTTCCAGGAATATTCTCCATTTTTCTTCCTCCTCACCTACTTTCTAGATCTTGATTCTAAATGGCTATTGTGTAGGTTATATTTTAGTTCTTATTTCATCTAAACAGGATCCCAACAAATATATTTTATATCTACGAAATATCACAGGCTAAATTTGCTTTGTTGTAAATTGTAAATGAGGCTATTTTTGGAGCTGGTAAGTTGAATGCAATATTAGTCACTGTGAAACTACATGACATGGCAGTCATCCTTTGTTGACTTTCTCTACATTGAAGCTTTTAATTTGACACAGCACATGCCTTGCCTCTCACTTTACCTATCCAGAAAATCCACCAAAATTAGTGGAATTACTCTGCTATACAAGTGGTCTCAGTGAGAAAAAAATATTTCCAGAATTTATAGTGAATAAATTATTAAGAAAATTATTTTCCCAACAGAATGATTTTGTACCAGCTGAAAATAAATGCACAAGTAGCAACTGAAGATTCAGAAGAGAAGAAATAAGATTTCAGGTTATCACCCATTGCTGCTGTCCTCTTTATCATTTCATGCAGCTAAGTTGGTAAAAGATCTACTTTTCTACTTTTGGTATTTTCACATTATATATGGCAAATTCTCACATTATTTGCATCTGTAAAGAAAGCAAGCAGTAGAAACTGTCCAAGACAGGTAGTGATAAGATGTATTTTCAATATTTAGATTTATTTCAGTCTGAACAATATTGGACTCCAACTCATAGTGAACCTTTAGCCTAGGTAGGTCTAAGTAGGACATAAAGTAGAGAAAAATTACAATGATATTTGGATAATTAAAATGAGCATAACTGAAATAAACCAAAATAAATAGGTGAGGTTTTGATCAGCAGAAGATTAACAAGAATATCAGCAATTACTGGCTGTGGTTTAAGATAAGCTGATGCCAATTTACTGGGGCTGGCACTGGAACAACTATTTTATTTTACCTTGGTCCTTAGCAGCATGTGAACAGTCCGCATCAACTTCTGCAGGATGTGAAATGACAGCAAAGAGGTGAAACACCTATCATGGCTAACTGTTAACCACTGTCACTGTCATCACTAGCATCTACGTGTACCAATCAGACTTAGAGCATTGCATTGTGTTCCAAGGTTTTCCATCCTTTGATTCTGAGAAAGAGAACAGCCACCCCTACTTACATATTTTGCTATTCTCTGTGGTGAGTTAGCTATTGATACTCCTGTCAGACAATACATAGGATCTGAGAATAGGAAGGGAGAATGCAACAGTAGGCGTGTGATATTTTGTAGAGCAGTACTCCGGGTTCCAGGAAGACTGGCAGCAAAGCTTTGTTTATAAGGAAGCAATTGTTGTGAAAAACAGTATGAGGATGTTCTGATCAATTTCTATGTCAGTATTACTTCTCAGTGGAAACACAAGGTTGTAGCTGAAATATTCTGTTAATACGTTTTGTCTGCATACAGAACTTCTCACGTCCGTCCTTAGCTTTTCCTTCTTATTCTGTCTTTACATTTTTAGTTTCTTGTTCTACCTTATTTTTTTCCTCCTCAAGTTGTTTCTCCATTTTTCACTGAATCAGTTTCTACTTCCTATTAACTGATCAATAACTTTTTTAAGATGGTGATAAAAGGTAGAGTAATATAATTTCTATAATTCCAGTTTCCTATTGAGATGTTGTGGTGGGTTCATCTTGGCTGGCTGCCAGGTACCATTAAGCAGCTCTCTCACTCCCTGTCCTCAGCAGGACAGGAGGAGAAAATACGATGAAGACCTCATGTATTGAGATATGGGCAGGAAGAACACCCACTGATTACCATCACAGGCTCAACTTAAGGTACAATAATTTCACTTATTGCCAATTAATAAGAGTAGGATAGTGCAAAATAAGAACAAAACTAAAACCACCTTCACCCCATCCCTTCCACCTTCCCAGGCTCAACATCACTCCTAACTCTTTTGCCTATCCCAAGCAGTGCAGAGTGGATGGGGAATGGGGGTTCCAGTCAGTTCATAACACTTCTCTACTGCTCCTTCCTCCTCACACTCTTCCCCTGCATGGAGTCTCTCTCACGGGACACAGTCCCTCACAGACTTCTCCAACATGCGTCCTTCTCACAGGCTGCAGTTCTTCAAGAACTGCTCCAGCATGGGTCCTTTTCACAGGATATAGTTCTTCAGGCACAGACTACCCCTGCGTGGAATCCTTTCCATGGGTCACAATTCCTGCCAAGAGCCTGCTCCTAGATGGGCCCTCGGTGGACTGCAGGTTCCTTCAGGGCTTATTAACCTGCTGTAGTGTGGGGTCCTCCATGGGCTGCAGTGTCAGTAACTGTTCTGGTGTGGTCTTTTCCACAGGTGGCAGAGTGACAACCTGCTTCACCATGGTCTTCTCCAGGGACTGCTGAGGAATCTCTGCTCCAGCCCCTGGAACAACTCCTGCCCCTTCTTCTCTACTGACTTTACTGTCTGTAAGGCTCTTTCTCCCACCTTTTTCTTTTTCCTCTCTCTCACAGCTGCTGTGCAGCATTTTTAACCATTTCTTAAATGTGTTATCACAGAAGTGCCATCAGCCTTGCTGATTGGTTCAGCTTTGGCCAGTGGTGTGCCCATCTTTCAGTCAGCTGAAACAGACTCTCTCTGTCATGGGGGCAACTCCTCGTGTCTTCTCAGAGAGGTCACGCCTGCAGCTCCCCAGCTACCAAAACCTTGCCACATAAACCTGATACAGATATGTATGGCATACAACCTTGAAAGGCTGTGGCTTTGCAGCAAGGAATAGGATGCCTGTTTTCGTTGTCCTGGCTGCTGAACCATAGAGAAGCAACCGGTGAGTATGGAGAAAAAGGGATAGAGAAAATGCGAATAAGGAAACACAGCTGGGAGTCGTTTCTGAAGTAGGCGAAGCGTGGGGTGAAGGGAGACAGAAACAGAGAGCAATGAGTCTTAACTAGTTTGGTATGGGCTGGGAGATCTAAGCAGTGCAAGGACACTGATGCACAGAGAGCCATCACAGCAAAGTGTGGTGGACAGGAAACACCGACAGGGATCCAGAGCCAGTGCTAAGGTTTGTGCAAGCCTGAACAATGCTGAGAACTGTTGGCATTTTTGACAAGATTGGAGAGGAGAACCTGTCCTGTAAGGCTAGAGAAGAAAGAGAGCAGGATCATTCAAAACTTTATCTGATCTTAGTCAAGAGTGCTGAGCTGTTTGGTTTTAGAGTTACCCTATTCTATGCAACATTTTTGTACCTTAATGAACCCAGCTTTGGATATTTTTAGTCTTTGGTACTTTTGGTTCACTCACTCCTAGGAAAGTTGTGGGTTCTATTAGGAAGATTAAGGTAGACTAAGGTCCCAGAATCACATGTTGCAATGCCGCAAAAATAGTCTTCATTATATATTAGATTGCATATTACCGAATCTCTTAGGATGTATTTTATAGCAAGATAAAAATAGGTTCCTTCAACTAAGAAACATAAGAGCAGATTGCAAACTGAGTTTCCCAATTTTCTGCTGCCAAACAACAAGAAATCCCAGGCCAAATGATCACTCAGTGTTAGTAGTTGAAATGATTGACTATAGAGTGCAATATAAGGGTTGCCAGGGGATTTTAAACATTATTAAAGAGAGCATTAGAGCTGATGTAATGATAAAAGGAAACAAAACAAATTTAAAAAAAAATTCAACCCTTTGATAATTTTTAGATTTCATATGGGGTAGAACTATTATGCATATAATGCCGTTTTCTTCCTCAAAAAGGTAAAATAGTATTGAAGGGAAATGATATTGAGCACTTTTTTATTATTCTATCTACTGACCATCTCCTTGGCATGTTTCTTGCTCTTTCTTTTTGGATTTTATGCACTCAAGTGTTCCAGCCAAGGCACCTATGTTCTTTGAAATCTGCTTCTGTCACCATGATTTTAAGGCTGTATGCTGTGGCTGAGTGATGAGGTGCTCAGAATCATTAAAGTAAACTTAGTTTGAGAGCTGTGGTGAATGGAGTTTAATGGAGTTTCCAGGGGGTCACAAGTATTTGGGCCACTTCTGTTTAATATCTTTATCAATGATGTGAAAGAGGGGATAGAGTGCAACCTCAAGTTGGATGGGAATGTTGTTGATCTGCTTGAGGGTAGGAAGGCTCTACAGAGGCATGTGGACATGTTGGATTGATAGGCCAAGGCCAATGGTATGAGGTTCAACAAGGCCAAGAGCTGGGTCCTGCACTTGGATCACAACAACCCCATGCAGTGCTAAAGGCTTGGAGAAGAGAGGCTGGAAAGTTGCCTGGCAGAAAAGGACCTGAGGTTGCTGGTCAGCAGCCAGCTGAATATGAGCCAGCAGTGTGCCCAGATGGCCATGAAGACCAATAGGCCTATATCAGAAATAGTGTGACCAGCAGGACTAGGGAAGTGATCCTCCCCCTGTACTCGGCACTGGTGGGACTCTGCCTCAAGTTCTGTGTCCAGTTTTGGGCCCCTCACTACAAGCAAGACATTGAGGTGCTGGAGTGTGTCCAGAGAAGGGCAACAAAGCTGGTGAAGGGTCTAGAGCACAAGTCTTATGAGGAGAGGCTGAGGGAGCCGTGGTTGTTTATCCTGGAGAAAAGGAGGCTGAGGGGAAACCTTATAGGCTCTAGAACTACCTGAAAGAAGGTTGTAGCAAAGTGGAGGGTCAATCTCTTCTCCCAAGTAACAAGTGATAGGAAGGAAATTGCCTGAGTCGTGCTAGGGGAGGTTTAGATTGGATACTAGGAAAAAATTCTTCACTGAAAAGATTATCAAGCACTGGGACAGACTGCCACCATTTTACAAAGATGGAAAAAAGAAAGCATAAATACTTACAACCTCTGGAATTGATCTCAGCATGACAAGGATTTCTATAAATGAAAATAATAGCACTGCTCATTAAAAATATGTTTGCAATAACAATATATATGCTGAAATCAAATGCAGATAGAAGGCAGGGGCAGAACTCAAAAGTCACTTAATGACAAGCCTTAATGTAATGTGTTAAATGAGCTGGCCATAAATGAGCTGTGACCCTGTGAGAACTCAAAAGTCTTTTCCTGTCTTGCAAGAGTAGTTTTTCATAAATGGACAATTTGGTCTCAAGACACAGAATGGTTTTCCAGAAAGAAGCATAATTTTGTAAGGAAGACTCTGCAATGAAATGAAGCATTTCCTTCTTGTCTTCACTAAGAATTTTGTGCCGACATTTGCAACAGAAGTGAAATTGTATCAGTCAACCACATTAGAAAACATAGTAGTTAACTTTCTGTAACTGCCAGTCATTTTCAGCAACTTTGGCCACTAGAACTGCTAAGAGTTAGTCACATTGGTAAGAAGAATAGAAAAAAATAAAAATTAAAAATATCCTTACGCAGAAAAGAGACAGATGAGCTGAAAACTCAGGCCTCAGAAGCTAAAATTTTTCACATTAAAGGCATCAGTAAAAATGCCTTTGTCTTTAACAGCAGCTGAGTGAATCTTACACTTTTTGGCCAATCAAAGGACTTGTTCATCCAAGAAAGTGCTAAAGAAGTAGAAAACTACTCATTTCTCCTTGAAGTACTGCTAGGAAAAATTTTCAAGGACCAGGGGTGAAACGAACAGCCTTTACTGGAAAAGTTCTCCCAGTTGACGAAAGCCCTTCTTACTGCATTTAGAATCTAAAGGGAAAATGTGATTTGAAACACAGTTTCTTGAAAGAAATAGTAAAACAGGAGCAAGAAATGTTCAGATAAATTGTAATGGCTATGGTGAAAGCAGGAGCAATCAGCACACTTCCTTGAGAGGGTTATTTGAAATCAGGATTAACACTCCTCATATCACAGTCACACCACATGCACATGACATTTAATATGTACTGTTGGCAGTTAGATAACCTCACAAGTGGTGGCTGAAGAGCCCATCTATGTTTAGGCTTTCTCTCACAGTATGGATTTAAATTGAGATTCCTGCAATATGTAGTTACTCAGTCTCTCACTTTCTTACAGAAATACCGGATAGCCAGTATTTCATAACATGACTATTCTGTCAGATACACCTGATATACTTTCATTTCCCCCCAGAATGAAAACTAAAAATCAACAATAATGTCTTCAGCACCAGTAGGCAGCTGACTCAATAGTCCCAAAGTCCAACTAAACATATGTTCCTCGTTAATGGAATAAATCTATGGAGACCTATAAAAATGGTGTTGAAGACCTAGTTCTTCTCACATATCCAACATATGCTTCTTGTACAAAAGTCAAGTGACTGAAGATAGAAATTCTTGTTTGTGTCATGGCATTTTCTGTTGCACCTATCCTAGAAAATGGCATCTTATTCAGGTTGATATTATTTTCTTGTTAAACATAGGGAAAGCATATTCTGTAACACCTCTACAGTCTAGTCACTGTTTAAAAAACCTTGAAGTGTTTTCAAAAGCATGATCAGCAGGCACCAGTAGCTCAGTAACATACTTCCTAAAATTTTCAAACTTTTTTTCCCCTGTATTTAATAGACAGTGACCTATTCACAAATGTTGATTATAGGCATCTTTGATTGTGGCAAAACCATTAACTAGAAAGACAAATCTGCAGGACAACATTGATCTTGTTTAATAGCCTAAGATAATGAGAGTCATTGCATGTGGTTTTGTGTGGTTTTGTAAGCATTTTTATTTTTTTTTAATTCATGGCCTTTGATTTTTTTTTCAAATGCCTTTTTAATTTTTCTCGCCACAGAGAAAGAAACAGCAAAATACCAGGAGAAACATCTCATGTTATTGTTAGGCCAAAAATGCTGGGAGCTGTGTATATGGGTCCATATGAGAAAAGTAAACTGGGTACAAAACAGTAGCTAGCCTTGTGCCATAGCTAAAAACATTTTTTATTGAATTAAAAAAACCCAAATCACCACAAGAAAAATATCACTATAGTTATAGACAGGGTTAAAAATTCCAGTGAGCGTACTGCCAGTCTGACAACAGAGAAGTAAAAAAACCCCACAAACCAGAAGTATTTGAAACTGGTCTCTAGACCATGGGTAACCTAATTTACATTTTCTGTTCTTCTTTTACATTGGTTAGACCTTTAATTTCCCAATAGCAAACTTAAAATACATACATATGTGTGTGTATATATATAAAAGTACACTTTCAACTTTTATTTATCAGGGAACACTTTAGTTGTGCTATTTACTTGTTAAGTCATGTCATTAGCTGCTTTAGTAAAATCTTAATCTAAGGTTAAAATTTTGTCCTGATTTGTATGTCTTCTTATTTTGCTATCCTCATTCATTGTTTGTTCTTATAGTAGGTTTAGGCACAAGAGTGTCAATTAGCTGATCAGGTCTAAGTAAAATATATCATGACTTTATGATTCAAAGTATCTAAGGAATTTCTTTGACTCTTACCTCCACTGGCATTCCACAACATCTGTGAACAACCTTGCTGCTGGAGAATGATGACAAACATTCCCGATGCAATTTGTCCAAAGTGTCTCTTTAGGTTGTAAATAGTAATATATTTTGCTATACTGATCCTACAATGATTTGTTTCTGTGAACAAAGCACTACTGTTCAAGATTTACAGAACTGTAGCCGCAACTTCCCTTAACTNAGATTTACAGAACTGTAGCTGCAACTTCCCTTAACTGGCCAAGAAAATCCTCCTGGTTGCCTGAATGAGTCTTTTCCATTACAACGTAGAGTAAATTGCCAGCCTCACCTCAAGTAAATGGATATTCAAGTCAGACTGTCCATATAAAGTGGTATGGGTATGCAATATTAAAGGAGCTAGGTATGCCATAGGTCAGGTTATTCCACCTCAATCAAATGTTGTCAACCAAAGAATAAATTTCAGTAACCGAATTCCTATTTTTTGCCATATACAATGAGTTCTAAATTATTTCTAAGGCTGTGGAGGAAATAAAAAAAATAAAAAAA
>VXAK01021336.1:37173-77945 GCA_013399435.1 Arenaria interpres | reverse complement strand
CCCAAAACTGGACACAGTATTCACGGTGAGGTCTCACCAGTGTCCAGTCCAGGGGGACCATCACCTCCCGAGTCCTACTCCCCATGCTGTTCCTGGTCCAGGCCAGGATGCTGGTGGCCTTTTTGGTTCATGTTCCACTTCTGCTATTGTATAGCTGTTCCTCCTGTTGTCCATTCTGTTTTGCTCACCAATGATAACAACTAGCGATAAAGAATAAAGGGTTCAAAAAAGATACAAAACAAAACACAGGCTACATTTTACATTAAGAGCTTTAGACGGAAATCCTATGAGTGTATCCTCCAAGCTGCCAAACAAAACTGCCTCAGAAATGTTAGGTACAAACTATGAATGAGTAGTTGCTGGAAAAAGGTAACTTTTACTTAATGCTGTAAAAAAGAAGAGCAACACCTGAATTTCTGATAATGTGAAAATATATCTCCTTTGTTGCTGAATTATAAACACAGGTAAGAGATTATGTTTTTACAGAACTATTTTATGTTCTATTTTACCATATGTTGGAAAATAAAGTTCTGGACTTCCTCCGTAACAAAGTTCTGCCAGTGCCAGAAACTGCTTACAGAGGCTTCGAGTGCTGGATAGTGCAACCATTGCAATTAATGTGAGGCCTGTTCTCCTCACTCAGTTTTGCCTGATTTTTCCTCTGTTGAGTCATTACGGCTATAGGAGTGATGCCCAATGACAAAGCAGGATGTTAAAATGAGAAATAGAGTAATCTCATCGTGGCTCTTAAGGTACCGGGGAACTATCCTGTTTGTTCTTCCCTGGCATCGGTTTTCCCCCATTGCCTAACAATAACAGAATCACAGAATCACATGGAGTTGGAAGGGACCTCTGGAGATCTCTAGTCCAACCCGCTGCCAAAGCAGGTCCACCCAGAGCAGGTCCCACAGGAATGTGTCCAGGTGGGTTTGAATGTCTCCAGAGAAGGAGACTCCACCACCTCTCTGGGCAGCCTCTTCCAGGGCTCTGCCACCCTCACAGGAAAGAAGTTCCTCCTCACGTTTAGGTGGAACTTCTTGTGTTCAAGTTTGTACCTGTTACCCCTTGTCCTGTCCCTGGGCACCACTGCAAAAAGACCGGCCCCATCCTCTTGACACCCTCCCTTTGAGTATTTATAGGCATTGATCAGATCCCCCCTCAGTCTTCTCTTCTCCAGACTAAAAAGACCCAAGTCCCTCAGCCTCTCCTCAAAAGGGAGATGCTCCAGGCCCTTCATCATCTTTGTAGCGCTAACACATTAAATGGCTTAAATTAGTCTAATAACGCATTAAATGTTTTGATAGTGCACTGAGCAGGTGTCTGAAATCAAAAGAAATGTCACAGTCCAAAAGGCATCACTTTGCCAAGGGGATACATTTCACTGCGATCTCTGACCTCCCTGTTGGTGTCCCTTTGTTGCAGGCGCTGCGTGTACTGAGCTGTGATTACAAGATGGAAAATGACACGAGGATGGTGGTTTGTGATCTCGGGAATCCCATGGTGGCTGGCGCAAATGTAAGGGAAAACCGGATGCATTTCCTGATTTTTATCTAATTGAATTTAAAAGGAGAGCAAATGGAAAACTATTAAATTAGTAGAATGTCCCCTAATAAGCAGCACCTAAACCAAATTACTTGGCCGGGGAATCGTTGCTTTACTAAGAGGCAGGACTGTGCTTCTGAAAAACTAATAATTTGTTGTTCTAAAAGTTTAATGATGCTAGAGCCTGTGTTTTATTTCGCTTGCTCTAAAGAAAATGAATTATTCTATTTAAGTCACAGAAGTTGCAGTAGTATAATGGGTATCCCAATCCATAGTGTAATCTGTTTATTTCTCCCTTTTAGTATTTTTTCTGCTTAAGATACATGTAGTAAATGACAGCTTCTTTAGCCTGATTCTTGTCTTTAGTGCATATGGGTTGTTTTATCAGTTTCTGTCATGATTTATATCCATGAAAATGTGGTTGCAGTTGAGTTTTCCTTCAAGTTTTTAGTGTCATTCTAAACATTTTCCTAAGACACCTATTCATAAATCCTACTAAACGTTAGGTAGAACATTCATAGCATTGTTTTTAGACAAAAGTGGAACTGAATAATGACTGACGACAGACAGCCGATAAGGACTAAACATAGGTTTAGAGATAAAAAAAGTGTTACCCATTCCACAGTTGTCATAACTTGTCCCTATTTCATGACAAAACAGGTCAGGGCAATCCCAGAAGTGCTGAACTCAGGAATGTTCTCCACAGATGCCCTTGCAGAGGAATTCTAGTGCTGCTCATAAATTCATCAATGCTATGGATATTTAGCTAAAAATAAACAATCTAAGCTTTTCTACCTAGATAAAAAGCTGTCTTAATAAAAATGAAGCAGTCATGAGCATGAACATATTCAAGGAATAAACAACAGCTTTTAATTGAAAACTACCACTGTTTGCATATCATATTGGGGTTTGCAAAGAAACCAAAGCAAATGTCCTTAGTATTTTCGAAATCCTCACTAAGTTCGGGTTTGTCCTATGCAAGATCAGTATTTCGCTTTTCAGACTGTCTATAGAGGGATGTTTTCCTGGCCCCTTATGATCTTGAAGCATTTACTGTTTGACCCTCAATAAAAGAACCAAGTGGGTCGTATGATAGGAGACTGGGACTAGAACAAGCTAGTTTGGCTCACAGCGTTACCTTCAGATCAGTCATAGAGTGTTTGAAAGTGAACATGAGACCAGGTGTCTCATACAATCGTCCGCCTTCATGGTCATGAGCAGAACCAGATAAACTCTTTGGGGTTACAAAGAGCTGGAAATCGTTGAAAAATTAACTCCGAGTAATGGACCTTGTGGGAACAGGAACCTCCCTGGGGAGCATCCTTCCCTGTAGAGCTACTGTGAACTAGAAGGCTGAAGGAGGTACCATAAGCATCTTCTGGGAAGGACATTGCACTAAGAAGGCAGACTGGATAGATAGTAGAGTCAGTGAGTATAGAGAAGAGGGCTAAAAGGTTTTGTAGTTTTTGTTTTATTCTGCTAAATGAAACTCCAAAAATTTAAAAGTAATTGAAAACATTTCTGAGGAATGGAGTTCTCATAATGGGATGATAGGAGGCACTGATGGCTGAAACACTTGATAAATCTCAAGTCAAGGTAGGTGATTTCTTGTACCATAAAACCAGCAAATCTAGATACCTGCTTAGTGGTTTCCTGGTTAGTCTCATGGCAGATGCAAATTCTCAAGACAGAGAAAAAAGTGGACAAAAATCTTGTGGATGACTGGCATGTGGTAGTGGGTGGAGAGAGGAAAGAGAGCATAAAACCCCATGGGTTTTGAAAAGAAAATGAAGACTAAACACAAGTGGCACTAACATTGTATACCAAGCTGGGAACAAATCTTTGTAGTTTGCATATTGTCATAAACAAAAGCAATGGAGAGGTCTGAGTGTGGAGGTATTAGACTCCAGCCCCTCGCACTCATCCCTTTGAATCCTAATCCCTGTTTCCATGTCATCCTTAACCCAAAACACTCATAGCATAAAGACATCAGGAATGCTATTTGGTGGCCACTAAAGCAGTTCTATTCTCACCTGTCTCCTTTTGAATTCTCATGGCATAACTAATCCTAGTCTTCTCCAGAATAAGCTCTAGGGCTGCCATAAATGCATTGTTAGCAAAGACTCCTAAGCAAAATATTTCATAAAGAGAAACTTAGACGTAGCAGAATAAAGCAGCAGGGTTCATAACATGTTTAAGGATATTCTGGCTTGTAACAAAAAAATCCAGCCCTTGAAAGTTAAGGCATATGAAGATAGAGCGTTACAAAGCCAGATAGCAAAAGTGTTAGATTATAATGAATGAAAGCTTAAAGCCTAACTTTACCCTTAAAACCAGCAGTCCTGGAAGCTTAGTAAAGGTGAAAAGACTTGAGCTTTTTCAGTTCAAACATATTTATGATGGCAAATGTACTTCCAACAGCGAAATACCAACCCTTTGTACAAATTGAATAAATCACGGAAAGCTGCTCTGATCCATTTCCAGTTTTGCAAAACAATTCTGCTCTGGCAGGAGATCAGTTATTCTCAAAATATTCAGTCAGAAAGGGACTCTTTGTAGAAGTTCTGGGGGAGTGGGAAGGGAGGGTTGGGTCAAAATTAACATTCCTAAACCACTTAACTATTGAGTCATTGTAATGACTTTTCAGCACTCTGAAATCCTAGGATTCTTGAGCTCTTTAAGATCATCTTTGGAGCACGAGGGCTATGTCAGGATTTTGTGATATAAGCCATGGGATATTGCTGCAGCGGGCTGTGGAGTTGTCTGACACTTTGCGTCTTCAGAATGCATTATTGTCATCAAAATTGGTGTATCTGACTGTCACTGACAATCTGTGACCTTAAAATCATTTACTGGCCAAAAAAATTACTTAACCTTTTCAGTAATACCTTTGTGGTTAAAAAAAAAAAAAAAAAAAAGATGAAAAGATAAAAAAGAAAGAAAATAAAAAGAAATGGGAAAGAAGATCAAAAAAACATGTGGCCCAGAATGCGACATAAATGTCTGTGATACCATCTCACTGGCAAAGAGCAATCAAAGTACTTATTTCTGACACTGAAATGGGAAATGACTGACAAGCTTCCTAGTGCTCGTTCAGCAGACTTAGCAAGTGAGATGTAGGTTTTACTCTAAATTCTTGTAAAAAAATTTGGAAGTTAATCAAAATGAATAGAAATAAGGTTCGAAGACTGGGAGGCTTGGAAGATCTCGTCTGTTTCTTGGTATGTACTAAACTGATTCTTCAAGAGCACAGAGGCTTTATCTTCCATATGCACTGTAAGGCACTTCAAAAAAAGCTAGCCTTCTGTCTCCCAACATACTTCTAGATCCTGGCTAACATAATAGCAGATTAAAGCTTATCAATAATAGCAGAAATGTCGTGTATTTCAAAGATCCATGAGGTTACTAGGGTGGAAAATAATGCAATTTTAATGAAACTAACTTGACTGGGAAGTTTTTTTAAATAAAATTAAGCTGATAAAATGAATATCCTACTAAAATAAGGAGGTTGAGTGATTGCTAAGTTACAAGCTCGGGAAAATTCAGCTCCTTTGGCCTCAGTGGATTTTCAGCAAGGGCACGTGAGCATCTTTGCCGCATTATTAGTAGCAGTGTCAAGGGCTAATTGACGTTAACAAAGTCATACAACCATACAAAGACAACATCTGCAGCTTATTAGGCTCATACAGTAGGAGTGTGTTTCAGTATTAAGTAAGGGATTAAGCCTCAGGGGTATAATAGATCATCAAAACCGTCATTCACCTCTGCTCTATCTGAGGAAAATTTTATCTTTGGTTCATCCAATCTTTTTTCCAAATTTATATAGACATGATTAGTAAAAATAGTAAGAGAAATGCTGAATTGAATATTTGGAATTTTTTGTCTCAGAGATTAAAAAAATCATGTTATATTTTTAAAGGTGAATGAAATATCAATACAGTTGTTAAAATCATCTCCAAAAAGTGGTCTTAAAAATAGCTTACGTCTCTATTTCAAGTCAGCTGTTTAGCTTCTGTTTAATTTAATGAACATTGTCTGTTAATCTTAAAGATCTTACTTCCAAAAGTAACTATGACCATGACATTAAAATGTTCAGAATTCAAAGTTTTGAACTTGTCATTTCTTTTATGGTGACCCTATTGCTTTCATCATCATTGGACAACTGAAAGAAGTAACTGAAACATATTAGCCAAGTCTCCTTCTGGAGATGGATTAAAATTCAGTGATGCACCACTGCAAGGGAGGAAAGGAGGAGAACTGAATGAAAATTTAAAAAAAAAAAAAAAGGAAAAAAGCTTGGGAAAAAGGAATTGCTTAAACATCTGAAATTACACCCACAGAGGAACATGCCTCCTTTTCAGCGATGCTGAATCTAGGTCCCAAACATAAAACTTTACATTGCTGTGTCCTGTCCTGGTGCAGGAAATGCTACCCCAAGTATGTTAAGGAAAGTATTCCAAGCAGACAACTCTTTTTCTTATACTTTTTTTTTTTCCCCTGTAATCTAGTCAGATACTGGCAGAGATGAAGGAATGATGTCCTCATTTCCTAATGCCTTTTGATGAATTTCTCAGGAAGATTGTTTCTCCGCATGGAGAATATGGCTATATGGAACCATCCTTTTTTAAAAAATGAAAGCCCGTGTGCGAGTTCTCTAGCAGGAAATTCTACCATCAGGCAATAGGGGAGGTGGGTGGGAGTGAGAAGTTGCACAAGATTATGGGCTGTAGACTTTGCTGTCAGGCTCAATGCAAAATTCACTTTTCAAGAACTATCAGATTCAAAACACATGCAGTTGAAATGAGGAAATTAAAACCATTAATTTAAATCTTGCGGTGCCATTTTATTAATTTAACGTGACGGGTAGATGCCATCTCTCCCTGCCCCCCTGCCACTTGCATACTGGGGTTGTCAGTGTCCAACAAGAGGGTTACAGAGTCCCCACCATACGCTGTTGTATATTCCTCCTTCAGTTAGCCCTGCAATTTCATTCCCTCTTCTGAATTAACTTGTTCTGCTCTACTCTGTGCCCTTCTTGCAAAGCAAATGGAAATTATCAGATGGAGGAAGCAAGGTCTGCACATAGAAAGGGAGCACCAGTGGAAACCTTTATTTCCTTCCGTTTTGGGGAATTTTGTGTTTTGCCCTCTATATTCTGTGGTCACAAACTGAACTGCAAATAAAACTTTGAAATTGTATTCCTCTTAACTGAAGTATGGCTCCCAGAAGCTGCGATGAAAAAAAATCAAACTGAATCAAACTAAAATATCAAGCTGTTGCTAGTTTAGCCCCTAGAAGAAAAACAGGTGATTTCAGCCCCACAACACCTAAAGCATGCAGCTCATGCGCAGTTACAGAGAGAAGGGGAGGAGAAGGAAGCCCTGGACAAAGGCATACGTGGATGGAGACAGGGATGAGAGGTGCCAGACAGCTATTATTTTCTTTTTGGCTTGGTAAAGCAAAGCAAAGACTGTCTGGATGAAGGACCCACCGCTGTGTTCTTGGGAGTATGCTTTTCTGTTTCTCTTGATCTTTCTTCTGTCCAGCCAATTTTTCCATCTGGTGACATACACAGTCAGGATGGTATTTTTTCCTAAAAACAACTAAATTATATTATTTCACATTAATTTTAAAAAGTAACAGCATCCTGCACAAGTCTGTTAAATGCAGTGTTGAATAGTACTGATTTTTCAATATGGAAGGATCAAACCATTTTTAGTAACCTGTTGTTTTCTTTCTTTCCCAGTTCTCTACAGGCATTCGATTTTCTGTTCAGCATTTTGAAAATGCGGATTTCAGCATCAATTTTGAGCTGCAAATAAAAAGGTTAGATGTTTTATCAAGAGTATGGTTATTTAAATTCTGAATTCCTGATGAGATCTGAAATTTAATATATAAGAAAGTCATTCTATCTCTTCAGTGTCAGTATAGATTTCATGGCCTTTCCTATGGTACCTTTCTTTAGGAGGATTTGTGGAGTTGGAACCTTGTTAGCTTTTAGCAAAATCAGTCTCAGAGTTATTCTGAGAATTTTAGTATATTAAAATTCAGGGTAACTGATTTTGGTCAGCGGTCCAAGGATCTCCTGTAGTTGTGCCAAATTTGCACTTGGTTTTCCACTTAGGATTAATGAACAGTGATCACTTGGTAACAAAGTTCTGTATTTAAAACCATATCATGCTCTGGAAAAAAAGGAAAAAAAAGATATGCCACTTCTTCAAAACAATTTAGAAAACAGAAGGAGAGCAATTAAAATCTGCTTGACAGATTTACTGGCATGAAGAGCGAAAACTGTTTCAGTTCGTTGCATGTGAACCTGTGTCATTTTTCCATTAGTTTCCTCTGTGTTTGTGGGGCTGAAATATTGCTGTTGGGGAATCTTCTGTTTTATGCTGAGCAGTGCTTCCTCCACAGGGACAAAAAAGCACAGGTTGGACTGGGTTAGGATATAGCAAGAACAAACTTGGGATGTTTTCAGTAGGTGGCAGGGCTTCTGCTCCATCTGTCCTCATTAAATACACACTGGAGTTCCTGATGGGGCCCTCTCTGCCCCACACGCAGAGACTTAATTGCTAATGTCTGGCCTTTAATGAGGACCTTGATCGTGTTCATTATGGTAAATAACTGAGACATTTAAAATGCTTGTCATCTTTCCAGAATGTAACCCTTGAAGGAAAGGGCATGCAGACACTTGGGAAGGGCAGAGCAATGCCACCGAAGACAATGAGGTGCCCCTCTCCCAGGGCTCTGGCTGGTGAGCTGGAGGCCATGTCAACCTGGGCGCGCGCTCCTCCAGAGAGAGAACGTCCAGTTCATAGGTCCCCTGTCCATACCGCTGTTCACCAGCATGTCGATAATGCAAGCAATACAGTTTCAAAGGGGTATCAGAGGCTTTTGTTGCAACCCTTTTCATGCTGTGAAATGGGAGAGGTTCAGGGCTTTTTGGGTAGCTCATGGAAGAAGTGACAAGGCTTTACTGAGGAATAAGTATGAACTTCTGGAGACAGCAACATCTTGTGCTTCCTCCATGAGTATGACTCACTAAAATGCAAACGGAGGAAATCTGTTGGGCTACCGAAAAGGACAGTTTCCACAAGCTGGTATCAAAATGAAATGCTGCTTAAAAAAAAAAAAAAGAGTTCTTGCAGAGGGAATGTACGGTTAAAACTCACCTCTTCCTGCATTCCTTCCCAAGCAGCACTACCGTTTGTGCATTTCTATGTCCTTAAGGAACAGGTAAAACATTCTTAAAAGAAAAAGGAAACAGAAATTAGTATGGCAGAAAAAGGAAATTACCTAAATAGAAGAAAGGGGAGCAGAGACTGTGTCTGAATTTGTGTCCTGGTCTCAGTTATTCAAAGGGGAGACCTTTAATTTACTCAAAAACATCAAATGGAAAATAAATATTTTGGCTTGCAAGACTGAAGTTCATTACTTATAGGAAATAAGCAAGAGACTGAGTCTTGAAATCTAATTCCTTTTCTGATGTGGATTTTGCTTGGCAGTTATATACCCCTTAGAGAGGGAGATGTCCTGGCACTTACACTTAAACGCTTCACTACAGAATACCCGAAAGCACAAACAAGATTTGAATACCAAATATATATGATCGAAAATCTGTATTTTGACTCTATGGAAGGTAGTACCATTATACAAATTGGAGAAAAGCTTATTCTAACAAATTTGTGTTATGGTCATTTTTATACTTTAAGCAATTTTTTTTTTTTACTTTGTAGTCAGAACAATGGCTATAAAGTATTACATGAAAAGTTCAAATGATGTTTGAGGGGAATCTGCATTAGTTTACAAACAAATTAGAGCTGCTCTTAATTTTAGCAATCTGCAACCAGAAAGCCTGGATCAAAGCAGCGTTGCCCTTTACTCCTCAGGAGTCAGTTGCTGGGAATGCTGGCCTCCTCTGAATGTTTCCATTTGACTGATGCTACCCAGATGTGATAACAGTAAACTGTGACAGCAATAGAAACTTCCATGAAGCAAGGAAGTACTTCCACACTTGCTTCAAAAAAAACATCCAGATTTAGTATCATTAATCCCGTAACTAAATAAAATCTACGTCTGTAGTTATTTATTTTCACCGTCTTCATGAATTTGAATCTGCAAATCTTTTTTTTTTTTACCTGTATGGGCTGTAGTCATAGGAATGGCCTTTTGAAGTAAGAGAAACTACCTTTGCTACTAAGGATTTGCAATAAGAAAAGACAATAAAATGAGTGAGAGCACTAGGCTTTAAACATGGGGATCTGTTTTCGCTGCTAAGTGGGATTAAGGGTGTAAACACCCTCTGGATAAGGGAGGGGAGAAAATAAGAAAGGTAAAGAAACAGTTTATTTTGGTGATTTTTCCTCAGAGGCCCTGTCATGCAGAAGTCACAAGTCTGGAGAGTCATAAAAGCAAATTTTATTATAACAAAGCCTATCTTGTTCATTAACTTCCCCCCATGTATGAAACACCCTTGTATTCTATTAAGATACTCCTATCCATACAGCCAAGTCCAACAAGGGGATTTTACATGAGCTAAATAAATTTATATCATCATATTAATGCATGGGACTCTTGTAAGGGAGCTTGGGTTGATTATATTATTAAACATGTGATGAGCTCAAATAATATAAAATCTAAATAACAGTGTCCCACAAGACTGAAGAGTGTCAATAGCAAGCCCATGCTGTAATATATCTGATTTCATCAGTTCCTCATTGTAGGCCTTGTGGTATTCAGTGCTGTATCTATAACAATCTAGAGTTCTGCTAAATAACCTTTTATAACCCTAGTACACATCTTTTCCAGTTCTAACAAGATTAATCCCACCAGCAATTTAGTTAACCTCCGTATCAACATCAGTGCTGTGGCTCAAGTACAGATCAGAGGGTAAGTATTTGACCATTTCAATTCGTAACGATAACTATTTTTTGTATTGAACCTTTCCACATATAATAATCCCGTGTTGTGAATCCTTTCACGGAATCACAGAACCATGGAATTGTTGGAATTGGAAGGGACCTTCTAGAGACCATCCAGCCCAACTCCCCTGCCAAAGCAGGGTTGCCCAGAGCACATCACTCAGGAGCATCCAGGCGGGGCTTGAAGATCTCCAGAGAAGGGGACTCCACACCCTCCCTGGGCAGCCTGTCCCAGGGCTCTGCCACCCTCACCCCAAAGAAGTTCTGCCTCAGATTGGAGTGGAACTTCCCATGTTCCAGCTTGTGCCCGTTGCTCCTCGTTTGTTGACATATTATAATCCCAAACCGTCTCAAACACCAAGAACACCTGAGAATTCCCAGGGAGTCTCGCCCCTGGAATTGTTGCAGGATGGAGCTACTAAGGGCTTACCAGGACATGTAGAGCAGGATTGCCCACATGGACTCCAGTAAACCTCCTGAGTGTCTGTGCAAACACAGCATACTGTAGAGTCCCGCATTGTCGTAACACCAGTCAGAGCCAGCGTTTTAATTGGGCATTCAGATTGTGTGGGGATGGTACTAGTACAAAGTGCCTGTTGATGTATGTGGGTCTGCTTGCACAACCACTTAAACCCTTAATTCTGATTACCAAAGCAGAACCTGCTGCTTTTATGACTGGAAAGAGGAAACACTTTATGGCAAGGCATATACTAATAGAGAACAGAGTGAGGCCTTTTGGAGAAAGAATGAGTAAGGAATGAGCTATGACAAGAGGGTAACCAACTACTACTACTGCCCCATCCCTGGAGGGGTTCAAGGCCAGGCTGGATGGGGCTTTGAGCAACCTGGTCTGGTGGGAGGTGTCCCTGCCCAGGGCAGGGGGGGTGGAACTAGATGATCTTTAAGGTCCCTTCCAACTTTAACTGTTCTGGGATTCTATTCTATGATTCTACTGCTGTAGGCTTCTTGCATTCTGTCTGAAGCAGGTGCCTGTCCACTGACACAGGGGATACCAAAACTAAACAAGCGCAGGATATGATCAAAGATGAGTATTTCTATCTCTGTTCTCACATGCAGCTTGGTTTCTGAAACTACAAAATGCAGTTCAGTGATAAGAATCTCAGACTACCCTGTAAAATCTTAGAACTAGACTCCTACCCTGGCGTCCTGGAGGAAGTTGGCAGGATGTTCTTTTGAAGCAAATCATTGCCCAAAATGATTTTTGTCTGGTATCTCAGATTTCCTACATCTCTTCTCAAACTAAGGCTCCAGACCTTAACCGATCTCAGCACCGCAAGAGAGAACAGGCAGTGCATGGCCCAGCTTCACTCCCACAGCCAGGCCATGAGCCTTGGCTGATGCAAGAGGAGTAGATGTCTCTTACATGATGCACCTCAAGGGGCTGCCTTAGGTGCAAACAGATTAAAAATGCATTTCTTTATGTGTTTATGGATTTATAAAGATCCATTCATTGTTATCATTTCTAAGACAATACTTTGAAACCTAGTGCCAGCAGAGACTCCAACCATTTTGCCGATAACAAAGATCACATTCTCTGCTCTAATATTCAATCTAAATCAGGGAGATTTTTAAAGAACTTCTTGTTGCATTTTGAAAGTGCTTTCCAAGAAGACTAACCCTCAGGCTAGTATTAGGTGGCACTCAAAGACTGTGTGGATATATGTTAATGCTTATGTTTTTGAAAAGGAGCAGTTGAAAGACAACGTATTTGTCTTTCAGACAAAGAACAGAAATTAGGGTATTATTTCATTTTCTGTAGTTAGTGGTGATCTAAGGAAATGAGTTTGATAGAGGTGAAAAATACAAAATGAGGAGAAAGGTAACACAGAAAGAGAAGTAGGGACTGACAAAGTAAGAATCAAGTGGTTAATTGGTGGGCTGCAGGTGTGTGAGGAAATGCTGGGAGACAGCTACTGCTAGATGTTGCGATGGGTGGACGCCCAGGGTAAGGACTGGCTGGAGTTTCAGTGCATCAGAGTAATGATTGTGGATACATGCACAAGACTTCTCAGTAAGGGGTGCTTCCAGGGCTGTGGATTCTGGATTTTTATTTCAGTGAGGTTCCTCATCCCCTTCAAAGGAAAACCTTACAAACTTTTTGTATTCTTTGCAAGCTTTTCAGAAACTTTTTGCCTCTATCGTATTCTTTCTGCGCCATAGCGTATTCTTTTTTATGAAAAGTTCTGTAACAGGTAAAGAGATAGACACCAAGAAATGACAAAAACATCCTCGATTCTTAAAAAGAGCGTGCCCACAAGTGGAAAAAGTGTCTTGCATTGCTGCCTGCAGTGCTAAGGAAGAGGTTGGACTAGATGATCTTTAAGGTCCCTTCCAACCTAGACGATTCTATGATTCATTAAACCCAGAGGAATTACATAATTGAATGGCTTCCAGTTCCTTTCTTCGTAATTTTTTTAGTTTCTTATTAGCTATAGCATGCATGCACAAAGCTTTGCTAACAGATTTTGCTAATTACTCAGGGATGCTAATGCATACAGCTCCAAGGGAACTATTTGCTCACAATTTCCTAGATAAAAATCAAAGAAAGACCGTGTCCACATTTGGACTGGAAAAATACCTTGCGTTGGTTTCCCTATTTCTCTGTACAAAGTTGCATGAAGTGGGACTGGAATCATTGTACATTTTAGTGAGGAAAAGTAAGTAGTTACCAAATTGTGTGTATGCTTACATGACTATTTGCTTGCATAGCAGACCAGTGCAATTACTGCCTCTATGACAAAGGAAGAAAGCTTTTTTGTTATAGTATTCAAAAGAAATTTAAGATAACTCCTTAGTTATCAGAGCAACTGCTCATTGAATGAACTGAGATTTGATTATTCTGCTTCCTTTTTTTTTTTTCCTATGAAAATGCAAGAGTTTTATAGTTGTAATTGTTACTTCCCACTGCTGAAAGAGCACTAGAGGAATGAGGGATTTGGGAAGGAAGTAATTTGGACTGAGAGGATTTGGGGCTGACAGAATTCTTATTGTATAGATTTACAATTTGCATAGAAATACACATTGTATGCAATATTGTATAGATATACAGTAAGAAAGTAAAGAAGGATATAGATATGCAATAAGGAAGTAAAGGGATATACAATATCCCCATTTTCCTTTACTTCCTTTATCTTACTTATCAATGCTCTTGTTTGACTGATCATGTCACCTAAAAGTCTAGGAAAAATTCTCGTCTAATAAATCACACAAATGTTAAAAATATTCCCAGTCAAATGCAAAATAAAATAGTCAAAAGGAGGATTTCTGTTTAATTTGACCTAATTTTGCTACCTTCATGTCAATAGCAGAAGTCCTCAAAATAATGGTAAGATCTGTTAAAATAAATGTTCTTACATACCTTATAATCATTTTAATGGAATGGCTACATTTACACTTTTCACTTTGTAATTCTGTGGATAAGAAAAGCACTGCAGAGGGAGTGTAATAGAAAACACTGTTTTTTGAAACCTCGTGCTGCTTCTTTTTTTCTATGTAAAGTTTCTGGTTTGCAAATTTTTGCGGTAGCTTAAGGGTAGAGACCCTTGGCTTTTGTGAAAATGCCATGGCTTTTGCAAAAACGCAGGAAAGTTCATATTCTCTAACAATTAATAATTAAAATCCTCATTGGAAACAAGGTCATTTGTTACATATAACAAGTTAGGCTAAGTACCTCATCTGAAATGACTTTTTAATTAATATGTTTCATTTCCTTTATTATTTGGTTTGGCTTATAAATTTGTCCTCTGGCATACTTATTAATACAAACTGCTGGCCTTTTGAAGTCTGGGGAAGTATTGGAGTTAGCAGGATACTGCAGGATACTCGAAATTTCATGAAGAGTTGTACTTTGGCTGGATGGTATTAAGTTGTTCTTCTCTGGGATCCTTTGCTACTTTGAGAAGTTGTTTTCTGTTGTAAAGCGTCTATCAGACATTTCATTCACTGTATATGACATAAAAGCTGGAAGCAAGGATAGTTTGTTTCTTCCTAAAATATTTGAAAATGTCAGCATTTGCAACAAAACCATCCAGTCTTCTGTTCCCTTCTTCAAGGGACAATCTGCAGTGGTGCTTTCTCTGTTCAGACTGAAGGGAAGGTAAATGAACATCAGTGGACAGAAGTCCATTGTTTTAGTCAAATATTATATTCTGAAAAGAGCTCATTAGCAATTCTTTTTTTAACAGTTTTCTGTCAACAAACTTCCAGCTTTAGCAGAACAAGCATTGAAATTTTATGGCTTTTCTTTAAGCTAAAGATTCTGGAAACCAGGAAAACCAAGTGACAGTTGACCCTTGTAAAGAAAGGGTAATACTCACCTTTTCAGCACTTTTAGCATCAGTACCAGCAGATGACAGATGTCTGTGCCAGAACTCACCTACCATGCTAAAAGAAATTCTTGGGATCTGATTTCCCAACTTCTCAACAACTGAATAAGGTTAAAGTTGGCATCTGAATGGGACCCCTCCAAGGAATTTCCAGTTTTTATGTGAAATAAAATGCTGGTGATTCAAATAGAAATGTTAACTGCATTGGTCCTTTCTTGAGGGCAGATAGAGGAGGGAAGGAAAAATAAAATAGCAGACAAAAATAAAGATGTCAGATATTAAGTCACTGTTTTCTTCATTTATGTTCACCTTACGTAATTCTAATGAATGTGTCCAAATAAAAAGCCTTTAAGGGCTCAGGTTTCTATAGTGGTCTTAATTTTTTTCTAAAGGTAATGCAGCTGCTCACTGGTAACGGTTACTGTTTTAACCTGTTTTATATATTATAGAGTGTCTCACCCCCCAACAATTATTTTGCCGCTTCACAACTGGGAACCTAAAGATGAACCTACAAAAGAAGAAGAAATTGGTCCTTTAGTAGAACACATCTACGAGGTAAAAATTATATAAGTTGCCACAGGACCTCATGCTGCTCCCATTGAAATGCTTACGACGTTGGTTTATTGCCTTTATCTGCAACTAGATAAAGCTGCAAATATAAATATTCTGCTTTAGCACATGACCCAAATTTATTCTGGGAATTCACAGCCCCAGTGTCTGTTCATGTTGTTGAAGGCAGTACTGGTTTATGCTAGGAGTCTGTCTTGGACATTTAAGGGATCTAGAAAGATTTTGTGTACTTGAACAAAATGAGAAGCAGTGCTTAAAGCTTATTACAGTCAATGCCAAGTATTTTCAGTGGTACAACTGGTTTCTCATTAAAAGCTGTGATAGCTAACTGAGAAAAAACACTGTAGACATACAGGTAACTTGTCATCTCATTGCTCAGAAATGGTTCTGTTGAAAATAACTCTTTAACATTTGAAGTATACATATGTATATATTGTTGGGATTTTTCTATTGATGATTCCTCAATTGAAAGAGTTCAGGTTCGAAAAACATGCATTGAGCGAACTACATGGAATACAGGTGACCTTTGGAATCTGATGGATGACCTTTATTATAGGGGGTAGAACAGAGGGCTTCCCATATGGTTATAATTCACAAACTAGCACTCAAGAAAATATAAGCAACTGAGCTTGATCAGCACTGTAAGATTACAATTTGCATGACCCATGCTAAACTGTACTGAATCAGACTGTAAAATACAAAATACTATTTGTTGACTCCTCGTCTTAACACATTTCTCTAAACTGAAGAATATCTAACAGATCTTCCTGTCTTAAGAATTTGGGCTCTTTGTAGAACTATATATGTGACTATTAAAATAGTTACAGTGATTAAACACTTCATGGTTTATTGATATCAGCAAAGCGTAAAAAAGCTCACCGCCCCCCAAAACCCTTTCCTGAAGAAGATGTTAAGATTGAAAGTGAGTTTTATTTTGTTTTAAAGTTTATCTACACGTTTAAAAAAAGGAAGTTCTTACATCTCCAGAAACTTTGAGTAAAGCTCCATGGTGTTCTGCTTCTTCAGCTCTCATGCTCAGTGTTAACATGTATCCAAACTTCCTATGGTCATCAGATATTTTCAAATTGTAAACTGATATAAGAAAACTATTTTAATAGCCCAGATTTTTAAATTTCTGTTATTTCTATCTTTACCCATTTTGCCAGAAAAGAATGATGCCCTGGGATGTTACTTCAGGAAAGCTAGCTCCTTTTTTTTTTCTTTTGGGGAAATTTTGACTGAGCAGTGTTGAAAATAGAGTTCTTAACCACAAAAAATAGTTTAAGCTCTGCTATACCTTCTCTTCCTGCACCCTGAACCGTGATTCTTTTGTGCCCTGAAGTTTCAGCTACTATTTTCAAGTATGTTCTGTTAAGGTTCATTGTATATATTTGTATAGTGTATTTTGCTAGCATGTTTTGGGTTGGGTTTTTTATACCTCTTTAGGTAATTTCAGGTCTTTCATATGTAGGAAAAAATGGGAAAGGTGATGGATTTCTTGAATACAGAGTCAGACAAAGAAGGTTGTTGTCCCAGTTTTGCCACTGGCTTTGTGACTAACATGGAGAGCTCCTTTCCCCCTACCTGCCACAGATTCTCCATCAATAAAATGATACTAATAATCTGTACATCTTTCCCAAAGAACCTCAAGGCTGTGGACACTAAGAATTTGAAAATGTCTAAGTGGTGTTTGCTATGTTTTTTGGGTTTTTTTACTGCTGTGGAAAGTACTGATGATATTTGTTTGACAGCTGCACAACATAGGACCAAGTGCCATCAACAATACGGTTCTCCATGTCAGTTGGCCTGTGTCCAGTCGAGAAGAATTTCTTCTTTATATTCTTCATATTCAGACACATGGACCATTGCACTGTCAAACAAGCTCTCCTATTAATGCAATGCAAATAAAGGTAAGTCAGCTCTTTTTATTTCCATCCCTGTCTGCATTTTGCTTGACTTTTTCTTTTCACAATGGGATAGAGCTTTTGGGAAAAATTTCACAGTGACCCTGAGATCATTTTCCTGGATAAAAGCAAGTTATAATGTTTCTAGTGTGGCAGTTGTGTTGCATGGTATGTGTTTTCTGTACTGTTCTTCTCAGAAGAAACTTGTATTTTGATCCAGTATCGCAGCATTAGACACAAGATAATTTTTTTAAATGGAAATGTGCAGGGTTTTCGTTGAGGGTCACCCAAAATGTGGATGTTGTATCTACATGTGGTCTAATTCGCAGGGGGGAGTAATCCCTTTCTCAATGTATTGCCTTTGCTCCTGTTTATACAGCCCAGGATGTTTCTTAAGCCAGGTCTTTTTCTGCAGAGCTGCTTCTTACTCAGTCAGTCCTCGGCATATTTTATTGCTAGGGCCTATTTCCTTGCACCAAGTATATGATAAGATACATATTTTTAATATTTGCTATATTTTTTATATTACGGTTAAGGTCAACATAGTATGAGACAGTATAATCTGTAAAATGGGAGTAATTTTAGAAGCCTATGTATTTTTTACGTGTCTTAAAGTGTTAATGATTTTAATTTTTCAACAAAGATACTTTCAGTATCCTGTAAAGGCAAACTATCAACTGGAATTCCACATGGAATGTACTCCCGAAATGGAAGATAGCGTGTATTGCCACTTGATAAAAGGATTCATATAGCCTACAATTATTTTATGGCTTCAGTATTAACTCATAGAAGTTGCAACTTTGTCAGCAGGATTGAAGGATTTGTGACAGGATTTTGGGTTTTTCTACTTGGAAATGATTCTGTGATTATTTCAATCCTACCAGCAAAAGATAAAGATTGCTTGCCAGTTTTTTCAGAAGTGTTACTCCTAGGTGGTGTTTGCCATCCAAATTGCTTCCCCTCCCATGGACATCGTTCTTCTTTCATAGCATAGCTGAAGATCTCAGAGTTTGGAGGAAACACTAACCAGGGGAAGCCTAGTAGTGGCCTCCTCAGTAAGTGTTGATATGCCAGTGTCTAAAAGCCTGCTTTGAGATCTGTGTTTGTGGTGGCAGATCCCTCCAAAAGAGCTTGGTTTGGCTCCAAGACAGAAGATTTAGCAACAGAGCTCTACATATTATCCCATCAAAAACAAGGTAGCCCATTTATTAAGCATAACTGATTCCAGACACTTCTGGAGTAAACAACACTCCTTGAGTTTAACCAGTAGCCTGTGAAACATCCTGCGGGGAGAGCTGCATTCCAAATGCTTAATGTGCTATATGTCTTCTGCACACCAGGAGAGGTTTGGATTGGTACAGTGGATGAAAGTGGAGACATCTTTCTTGTGAAGGGGATTGCCCACAACCACAGGAGCTACGAGACAAGTCTTTAGCTTAAAGAGACAGAACTACAATATATACTTAAAAGAATATAGAAAAACTGATGTATACCAAATACATTGTGGCTAGATTTTTGTGTTTCACCCAGGAAGCCAGAGAGGGGTTAGGATTCCACTGTTTTATTTAGTTTCTCTAGAGGAAGGAAAAGGAAAGGAGTGATGAAGAACTGAAGACAAAAAATGTTTCCGTTCGGTACCCAAAACACAGCAAGTCTGGAAACAGAATTTTTCTAATAATCTTTTCCCCTCCATTTCCACTTAGTTTTCAAAAGTGCTCAGGAGCAAGAAGCTGAGCTGCTGCGTTTGTGTTTGCAAGCCTAGCGTCTCCAAGCCACTGGGCAGATCAGGTTGCAAGTACATGAGAAGCTGTTCAACAGCCCCTCTGCCAAACTGCTGTGTTTTAGGTTTCAACTGAGAAAGAAGCTGAGATGGGAGCGTTACTGGCAGGAGGGCAGAGCTCCTGGGTAGAATAGCACCACAGTTCTTAATGGCATTTTCAGAAAATGTTTTGGGTTTGTTTTTTTTTTTTTTGGGTTCGGGGTGGGTTTTTTGGTTGTTTTTTTTTAGTTTTTGGGTTTGCCTCTTCTCCTACTTGATAATGATTGCATCTGGTACATAAACAAGACTAAATTCTTGTGAGGCTTGTGTGAAATCTTCCTCTAATAATGAAATAATGGTCCATATGTCTTAGCAGAATATGGCTTTAGATGCACAGTCCTTATTGCAAGAATTTAAACGCCCTTTCCTTATTTCAGGTTTTTAAAACAGTGAACAGCATTAATACACAAGTCAGGTTTCAAATCTGCAATGCTTATCTATTGCCTCAGATGGGAAGAGGATACAGAGACGGCTTCCTTCAGCTTTTGTGTAAACAGCACGATGCCTGTCTCCAAATTGCCAAAGAAGGCTAAGGACATTCTATGCCTGGCTCCTCTTGGGTTTCAGAACCTCGCTCTCTTCAGGATGCTTGAGCATTTCCCCTTTGAAATGACTCAGATTGTTCAGTTTCACTTAAAGCATAGTATTCCTCCCCATGGCTGAATTCCTTGTGTTGTAGAAAGGTTTCCTTTGTGCTCTGTCGGTTTTTCCGCAAAGGTAAGCCTGTGCACACGTGGGGAAGACTCTTATTTAGGGTCTTTTCCTTTTCTTAGGAAAAGGAGCTTATCTTTCTCTGAAGGCGATGAAGGATGTGAAAGAATAGTAAAATTGCAAATATTGTAGAAGGTGTAAAGAGGAGCAAAAGGACTGATCAAAGATAGGGAATAGATTCACTTGCAGAAGAACTCAGTACACTGGGAGGCTTCAATCTAGAAAGGAGGTGGCTGCGTACAGATACGATGGGTAAGAGCAGAAGTGGTGGGAAGAGCGTGGGTGGGGATAGATTGACTGCTCTCTGCCTCTTCCTGCAGAGGAACTGGAACCTCAAATGAAGCCTGTAGAGCCAGATTCAAAACTAGCAAAAGGAAGCGGTGGTTCGTGGTGACAGGTATTAGATATCTGAGACTTGTTGCCAAAGGAAGTAGTCAGGGTTAAAAGTTTACGTGGTTTTAAGAGGAAACTGGACAAGTTCGCAGAAGAGAGTCCAGTGAAGATTAATGCATGAACAAAAACTTCATGCAGACCAGGAAGTCCCTGAGCTGACCACGTTTGGAAGCTGAAAGATATTAGGAGCGAGCATTGTGTTTGAATGCCCTGTTCTTCCTCCCACATCTGCTTAAAGCTAGTGTTGATGAGAAGAGGGCTCAGCTAGATGGACTTTTGACCTGAGCTATTATTCCTGACGACTTGGCGCTTTTTTCCCAGACAGATGGCAAAGAGTAATTTTATGGAGCCTGTGCCTGTAAATAGCAGAGGTACAGGCAGTGGTTTCCAACTATGGTAGATGATACAGAGTGACACACAGGACACATTCTCAGTAGCTGAGCACTGTAGTACCATGAGTGAGGCAACTGTCAGGGAAGCAGCTAAAATCCACCACATGGGTAAGGTACAGCCACTAAACGGGACTGGCAGGAGCTAACCTCTTCCAGAGGCAGGGTCTCCTCATGCTGCAGGTGGCTGAGTCACCATCCCTGAATGTGTTTAAGAGTCCTTTAGATGTGGTGTTGGGGGATATGGTGTAGGGGAGAACTTTGTAGAGTAGGGCTGATGGTTGGACTCGATGATCCCAAGGGTCTTTTCCAACCTGAATGATTCTATGATTCTATAATTCTATGCAGAGCTGTTATTACTGTGTGTAAGTCCTGGTCTAGAGACAAAATAATATCATCCAATGCATTGCTCTTGAATGGTCACTGGCACCTCGTGTGCAACAGCTTTTACACAAAGTCCTCTTCTAGAACATTTCTGATGGAGTTACAGTTTGCAACAGAGGGTATTTCCTGGCTAGAAAAAGAGGAAAGCTCAACCAGTTTTGAAATGAGAAGTGAAGATCTGGAAAGATCTGGAAATCTGCTCAGGGTGACAAAGTTCAGGAGAATAAAGCAGTACAGTTTCCCCTGATGGGGAAACTCCCACTGTAGTTAAAGGCAAGGAGCGAAAATCCATTTAAAAGAAAGTATGGTATACTAAATACGTGGTGTATAAAATAGCTACAGAGTTGTATAATTCCATGCTACTGGCTCAAGAAGGATAAAATGATATCTTTAACTTGAGCATCTAGGCCACCAGAGAAATTCTGCTTTTAAATTGTGGCAGTAGACATGTACGTTTTCTCTTAAGCACAGAGTGCTGTTTTCTAACCTTTGCTGTAATAATTCACTAGAGAAGATCTATAGGATCTATGAAAAAAATAAGTAAATACAAAAATCTTGTTGTATTCAAATGGATCTACATATATACTAATTCTGATCATATATTGAGGGCTTCTTCAAAGGCATGTCATTATGCTGTGGTTCTTTTAATTTGTCTTCATGAAAGAAGGCTAGATGTGCTGGTGAAAGAATCCTGGAAAGACAATTCCCACATGTTATCACACTGAGAGGGAGAGATTTACTAGCTATTTAACTGTTCCCTTATTGCAAAAGAGATTGTTAACGTAATTAAGCAACAGAACAAAATTCTTATTTTTGCTTAAGAGGTCTTCATCAGTTAATAATTTATAGTATCTTTCACTTTGTTGATGCTTTTGACTGAAGAACTCAAACAATGTCAAAGCAGTTGCTTCTTTAGCCTCATAATTTTAATCAGATGAATGGTACGAATTTTCCAAATCTGGTTCTACACAGCATTAGTGTGAGGAAGGTTTTATGTGTTTATAGCTATATTTCTTCTATTTAGTGCTACATTTCTTACACTTGCAAACATTTTCTTTAGGAATTTAAGATATTTTGTGTTCGGAGGTTAAAGGAAGTGATAAGATGGATCTGATATAGCTCTTTATAATTTGAGGCCCTTAAAGAATAGTCTTGTCTATGTTTAGGTGAGTTCGCATTGAGATCTTACTGCAAACTTCCACATATATTTTATTGTGATTTTACATGATTAGATTGTCATGAATTAGAATTTATCCTTTCCTCCATAGCAATTGAGTTCCCAGACATTCCCTGAGGCTCCCTGAAAGAAGCCGTAAATGCTCTGCTTTGAAATTAAAGAAGAACTGCCAACAATAAAAATAGGTTTTAATCGGAGAATAAAAATCTGTGAAGATAAAGCTGAAGAGAAGGCATTTTAATATGACATTTAAAATGAACGAACTATTGCATTATACAAAGTTGAATTGTTCCCAAAAGAAATCTGTAACAAATAACGATCAAAGGTTGTGTTGCTAGAATTTTTTTTTTATTTTTTTACTTTCTAAAGCTGGTAAAATCATTATATTTCAATTGGCAAATTCTGATCTAAACTAATGACGAGGTTCCCATGCAGCAACTTTGAATTTATACTGTTACAGAGATCAGAATCTGGCCCCAAGAGTCTAACAAAATTTAGTAAAGCAATGAAGTTGACACCACTAAAAAGTGAAAAAAAAAATGTTACCTACTGTAATTCCTATAACTGGGCAATATCTTGCTGTGCTATTACTCATCATGCTCCTAGTTGAAGACAGTATATTCTCATGGCAGTGCTGTTAAATTGAAAAAACAGTGTTAATTCAAAATTCAATACCTCTGAGAAGGGAACAAATCTGTAAATCTGTTAGAATCATTGTACAAGTATGTCATTACCATTCACATTTTTTCTTCTTGCAGTTTGCTATTCCACAAGACACTCCTGAACTTGCGGCTTTTTTATATAACTCAACAACTTCTCATTACATCTGGAGAAGGGATGTCACAGTGGCAGAACTTCACAGGAAGAACTCTGCAAAAATACTGGTAAGCTGTCTAAAAACTGTAAGATGGCACTATGCAAGCAGTATATCAAGGTTTGGTTTGACTTGACCTTTGACTATACCAAGGCTGTTGGCTTGACTGAAATTTATTTACAGATCTTTAAATATTTTTCTAAGTGATTTTTAACCTCTCAGTTTAAAATATTTTTATTACATATCACCATGCCGCAGGTTAGCAATTTTGTTTGACAGATTTTTACACTAAAGATCATGCACTCCAAATTCCTGGCTTTCTTATTCCTGGTTGTTCGCAGAGTAACCTCTGCAGTGTAATGCAAGGGCACACTTATCACAGGGAATTTCATCACGGATTTAGAGAATGGGCCCCTCTTCCACACGTTAAATTTCAGATTCTGGCTTTGGAAAGGTTGGTCTTTTCTTGTTAACTTGAGTCCTAGCATTCTGGCTTTTTCGTAAAGAGTAGCTCACACTTAAAATTAGCATTTTCATGTGAAGTAACAGTTCTGATGTACAAATACTTTGGAGTATATTTGTTCCCCCCGGTAAGCACTTATAGACACATGGAAAAGTAAGACTCTTTCCCCTTCCAGTACCACAAGGAAGGCAAGTGGGACAGGTCACTGCATTTGTGACATTCCAGACAGTGCTGGAGCAAGAGCACAGATCTCTCTCCCAGGAAAATAGCTCCAATTTATCAATCTGGTACCTGAGTATTTTGGCTTGGGTGTATTTTCAGAAGGTTGGGGTTTTTTTCCATTCCTGCACTCAGTGTCCCATCTTTAGCATCATTCAGCATTGTAGGTATCGGCTCCCCTTGCCCAGAGGCTGTGTTCAAACTCGGTGACCTTGAGGTCAGTTGTGGGATTCATGCAGTCAGTGCTTTCCATCTATTTTTATGAACCTTGGGCAGAGTTTCTTTCATGCTGTCCAGTCTCTTATTAAGCTGTTTCCTGCAAGCTCATATTTGAAAATTCTTTGACATCACTAGAATTTGGTAGGAAGAAAAGAACCTCACAGACCTAAGTATTCTGGAGTAATAGAATAATTATGCTGCTTCGGAAAGTTAATTTGGCAATTTTTGTAACAGGAAGGACATAGAATCTGAAAGTAATGAATATCGTAATTTTATTAAGAACAAAATCACAGACGAACCCATTTTAAACAATAATTGCTGTTGATTCCGATATAATTCTATCATCAGCCTAATGCCCTGGGAAGAATCTGATTCCACTGGGGCTGAAGGAAGAATGCCTGGGCTTTCAAAGACATAGCACTCAATATCACAGAACACTTTATTCGTTCTTCAGTAACACCTTAATGGTCAGTTACCTTTCTCAGTGATTAGGTGCGTATGCTGCCAACCTAAAAATTTCTGCAGCAACTGAAAGTGCTTGACGAAGTTCTTAAGTATGTACTGTGTCTGCATCTTCAAATGCAAAGCAGAGATTTTTCAGCTGCTTGATGCAGACAGATAGTATTTAGCTGAGTACTTAGTAACAGAAAATTGGCACTGTGTCGAGCAGTCGCCTAGTACAATATGCTTTTGATAAGCACAAATATAGGATAGGAATGGATACGGTACTTACCGTTGGATATATAGCGGGACTTTTCCAGGATGGGCGTAGAAAAGCAAGATGTCATTTTTTTCAGTTAGTCCCAATTCTATGTGCCTCCAGCATTGCATGCTGCAGATCCAGAAAAATTAATATTTTTTTTGACACATTGGAAGTATACATGGAAAGTATAGATGACATAGATGATTTCTGTGGTCCCTTCCAACTCTAAAAATTCAGTGAAATTCAGTGAAAGTGAATGATGCTCTGGAAAATAACTGATTGGCCAAAGGTAATTCTTTAAAATTTGTAAATTTTTCTGTCAGAAAATTGAAGTTATTTTCATTTTCATCAAAGCCTTTTCATGGAGAGGAAAAATGTTCTGAGAACCTCTTACTCTGTTTATGCTGTTTATTAAATGTTTGTTTTCTCTTCCATTAGTTCCAATGTTACAGTGTTTTGAAAATCACTACAGGCTAAATGCATTACTAAGAAAAATAGAAAATATATGTTTAGGTTCTAAAATGTCAGCCAAAAGTAGACTCTTTTGCATACTAATGATTTATTTTGTTAATATGTGTTTTTGGCCACTATGATTAATGAAAACGGCTCTCCTCCTTCCTGTAATATAAATAAATCTGTTTGGAGGATGTTTAAATATGAAAAGCCAAATAAACAGATACTTTGAAATACTCATTTAAAAAAAAAAAGGTTTGTAGTTGCAAATTCCAGGGTTTACAGTTTCATTTTCAGACTGATTTAGAAAACAGTGATTAAGCAAACAGCTTCTACTTAACTTGTGATCTGATAACGATTTGTGGGGAAAGCTGTCTATAAAGATACAGGGTTCCTTAAGCATGTTTTCATTTCTGTTACGTACATCACCGTCTCATGTTCTGAAGTGTGGGCGTTGGTAGTGCCGCCAGTCTCACTCTCCCAAGGGAGAACTTGTGAGAACTTAGCTTTGCTTTTGAGGTCACAAGACCTTCTGTCATGAGTGACAATAAAGAACCTGTAAGGGAAGGATTCTTTGCTTTGTTATAAAAATATGGATCAATTAAAACTTTAGCTTTCCTCTTGAATCAAACCGAAACTTTTCAGGAAAACCCCATTTGTAGGTATAAAAATATACATATTTTTACACACACTTCTAATAATTTTTCTGTGAGATCTTTCTTCCTTTCTGTGCCCCAAACAACTGTATAATTTCTGTGGTCACCCCATGAGACTCTGCTCATTCCCTTCAGTGGCTCTAGTCAGCCTTCCTCTGGCAGACTTTATATATAAACTATATAACACAGTATATAGTTCAGAGTTGCATTGCTTGGCTTTTGTCTTCAACCCTGAGTATGAGCCAGAATCACTGTTCATCAGGAACGTTTCATGGACAACAAGATTCAAGTAGAGTGAATCTCAGCAAATGTTCTGGCTGCTATAATGTAAACATCAGTAAGAAAACCAGGAGAGTTAGAAGAGGAGAAAGATTTAAAGACAAATAAAGTCTTTTAGGCATAAAGAACAGGAAAAAATAAAGTGTTGAAATCACAAAATGACTCATAGATGAAGACAAAGCACGTGCTTCAAAGGATTGATAGGTACCTGGACATTTATAGTTCTTCAGAATTGATAGTGTTGAAAATTATTACTTTTATTTTCATTACTACAGGTAAGTGGTTGTATTCATTGGTGGTGCAAAAATAATCTCCCCCTTGGTTTATAATTCTCATAATGCCTCATGGGGTATCTCTTGTATATTAGATGAAATTACTGATTTCAGACTACTTAACTCTTTAAGGGAAAGTTGATTTGTTTTGCTATTTTACAGCATTTCAAAATTATTATGTACATTTTTAAAGCAGAGGTATGACTTCCCTTTATTTTGTACACAGAACTGTACAAATGTGAAGTGTATCCTAATTTCCTGCACTGTGGGACAGCTGGAAAGAGGGAAGAGTGCAGCGCTAAAAATCAGGTCCCGGCTATGGGCCCAAACATTCCTGGAGGTAATGCACACAGAAATCTCTTTCTATACACAAAGATCCTGCATCTTTTATTTGATCAGATATTTAAGAATACAAATGAAGAAAATAAACAGGACAAATGCAAATCCTTCTTGTTATACCTTTTCTTTGAAGATAACATCTAATTACTTCATGTTCAGGTGGCATAGATGCTACCTACTTTTCTTTTTGTCACTATCACACTCTCTCAAATTCATGTCCTGAATCTTACCTGAAAATTCCAAGATTACTTTTAAATACCTTTCCTGGGTTTGGTTCTGCTTTCCTGAACTGGCCCTAATCAATAATCTCTTAGGTCTCTGTGGTGTGCTCTGAGTTCATCATGTCTTTCCTGATGAAAGGTTTTTCTTGGAGCCAAACAGTATGTGGTGTACACTGTGTCCAGGTTAAAAGTTCATTGTTATTCATTGTCTGTTAATCTAGGAAAGAGTAATATGCACAAAGCTCATATAACATACAATGTTCATGTAGGGACAATCTGTGTCTTATCACTAAAAAGGGACAGTGCAGACCATGGGAAAAATGAACTTCTCTTTGCAAATTCTTGCATTTCCAACTTGATCTGCTCTCAGAATTGTATTTACACTGCGTGAGGCAGAGGGATTGCACTGTGAGCTGTTACCTCACAGCTGGCCATGTCTCTGCAGTACTATGTGGCCGCTGTCATAGCTTTAACACTGGACAGTAGATTGAGAAATTTATAATTCAGTTTGCTGTTGCCAAGAAATAACTGCAGATCCTATCTTGATCAAATTGATTGATGATCACCTTCCTTCTTCAAGGAATTTAGAATTCTACCTGGAACACAGGAACGTTCGGGTGTTTCCTGAAGCTGTAGTTGAAGAATGATTTATCCCCACAGTACCTCTGACCCTAGCAAGAAGATCTTGAGGATCTTCAGTTTACAACAGGAGCTTTAAATTAAGCTCCTCGCACCTTTAGAGTTGATTTCTCCCTTTCCTCAAATGGGAAAGTAGATAAAAGAAATTCTTCCTCACTTAACTTGCTTTCCTGGAGAAAAAAGAGAGCAGATGAGACAGTATTTATAGAAAGTTGAATGCCAGCTCAATAGCTAACCATTATGGCTCCAAATCCAGAATGGGTGCGTGCTCTGGGGATCGTGGGTCTCTCTTGATGTAACAGGGCTACGACTAACGATGAGTTGAAAGATTTTTCTACCTATCTGTCAGGAGTTATGGTTCTGTTTCTTCTGCAACAGCTATTAGCACCATTACGACTGAAGAGAGCGTGGAACTATCAGGCTTTGCATGAAAGAAGGTGATTTTTGTCTAGCTCAGTAACAAAGGACATTCTTTCAGACACTAGGTGAATTAATTCCTGATTTGTCAGTACATTTTCTTTCTCTTAACAGTCAGTCCCAAGAAACTTCCATATCCTTTCTTCAGTTCCCTTAACACAAATACAGTGCTTTTAAGAGGAGGCATATTTAGCAAATCCAGCTAGACTGGATGTACTTAACTTAGGTTTACTCAGCGAGTCATCTGCTAGCGGGAAAAAAGGGCAGGCTCTAGTTCAAAGTTAAGCCCAAAAGCTTGACAGCCTGGATGTCTCTCTGTCCTTCCAAATCTGGATAACTGGGCTGGACATGGAATCACATAATCATGGAACTGTTGGAGTCGGAAGGGACCTCTAGAGACCATCCAGTCCAACCCCCCGGCCAAAGCAGGGCTGCCCTGAGCACATCACTCAGGAGCATCCAGGCGGGGCTTGAAGATCTCCAGAGAAGGGGACTCCACACCCTCCCTGGGCAGCCTGTCCCAGGGCTCTGCCACCCTCACCCCAAAGAAGTTCTGCCTCAGATTGGAGTGGAACTTCCCATGTTCCAGCTTGTGCCCGTTGCCCCTCGTCCTGTCACTGGGAACCACTGAAGAGTTCAGCTCTATCCCCCTTCAACCCACCCTTTAGATACTTGTAAACGTAGATAGGGATACTTGTAGACATCTTCTGTGTAAGCTTTTGCAAAGGTCTTACAAAATTTTGCACAGAAAATGCCAGTATGTAAGCATCTCTGCACTCACAGAAACAGATATATGTTGGAAAATATTGGGGGAGTTTTATTCCAATGTTTTCTAATTCTGGTAAGAGACTGTTTGACGTTCTGGTCCCTGTTCAGTTCAGGGAGGAACTTTACTGCACTGGTTCACTGTTCCTAACACACAGAGACAGCCAGAGAGGCAGAGAGATTATCTTTGGCTGGAAAAATTTGTGATAATTTTTGACCACTGCAGTGTGCCAGCAGTATCACAGGGAAACTTCCCCAGGTTCTTCACAAAGTAAAAGGCAAAGCTTTGCTCCCTTAGCTAGCTACCTTACTGGGAACTGGGCCCAACACATCCCGGATCCAATCAAGTATTTCTGTTCATCATTCTGCTGGTGAAATATAATTAACTCTGTAAGGCACAAAACCAAGGTCTTGTGAAAAAACAAATACATAAATGAAAACCCTTGCACAGATCCTTACATGCCAATTTTCTAGACTATATACAGTTATTTCAGTGGGAAATAACCTCGTAAAAGTTTTTGTAAGTCCAGTTTAGTATGTCACAAGAAATAACTGCAAGAGATTAAAGCTAAACAAATCTAATGAGAAACAGAGAGTGTTTCTCTGAGTTTTTGGTTGTGATAGAAGATGTGTAACAGAACAAACTAGCTACAGAAGATAGGAAATCTCCTTTTCCTAGTGACTCTTAATAAAGGCAGAATCTGTTTCTAGAATATAAGCTTAGTTAGCCTGACTTAGGTTCAGAACAAGGATAACTGCATGAAATTCAGTGGCATGTTGAATGCCAGCACTGTGGAACTCAACTAATTTTAGTTCTCTGAAAGTTAGGTACCAAAACTAGTTGCCTAATTCTGTAACCTCTAAGATAAAGAGGAGTCTTCAGAGTATGCTTTATCCATCTGACTCAAAACGCCTTCTCAGCCCACCTTCTTCTGTGGATGGTGGAAAGGGCCAAAGCTCTGCCATGGGACACAGATGTGTGCAAACACACCAGGCAATGCCAGTGCTGCAGTCCCTTTAGCTTCTCCTTGCTCCCTAATAAATCCTGCTTGCTGTGCCTGCACCTCTCTACACTCAGGGAGCACAAGGCAGAGGTGGAACCTTACTACCAACCTTTGGGCAGGGGCAAGGGTGGGCCGTCCTGTAGACTCCCTCAGCGAAGAGACCTCATGGCAAACACTCCTACAAGTAATCTTTTCCTTACTCCACTGTCCTTACATAGCCTTGCTATCAAACAACTCTTGTGGGTTGTGATTTTACCTTTTATCTGTATCTTTAGGAAACACTTCAATTTCCTTTGAATAGTAACTTGCAAGCCTTGTGAAGGCTCAGAAAACTCGACTTAAAGCAACAGGATTTCTTCCTAAGTAAAAAAAAGTAGTCCCCAGAGAACTGTTGCATCCTCCCATTTATGTGTAAGAAGCTGCCAGAATAAATGACCCCTGCGTCACATGCAAACTTAGATATTGAGAAGAGTGAGCGAGCAAATAGTGTGATGGGATCTGGCTGCTTTCCTCCCACCTCAAAAGAGGCAGCCAGATCCCATCACAGTCATGGTTTTGTAAAGACACTTAGAAGAAAAGTTGCTGTTTCTACAGCAACATCCCAAACTCTTTTGCACATGCAGTTGATGTACAAAATTTTCATATGCCAAAGAAAGCAGGGTAATGATGACATAGAACATTCCTGAATGTGTTATAATCTAAATAAAGATATGGTCATCTGCAGAAGAAATTGTTTGTGCTTATTAAAGCCGAGAATACACTGTCATTATGTATTTTCTTCTTATAGATATGCTTATGCAAACCTGAGTAGGATTTGAACGTGATTGATTAATGCTAGGATGAAATAATTCATGTTTCTCATTGAAGTTATGTGGATCAGTCTGTATATTTTGTTGCCACAAAAGATCAGTCATGTATTGACTCCTTCCTCTTCCACTTAGTTTAACTGACAACAGCTGACCCCTTTTCCTCTTGACAGTTGTAATGTCACCTTAAAACCCAAACTCCCATAACGAATAACAGTTAAATGACGTGCAATGATTAGACATGTTTGAGTAAATAAAGCAGCCCAAATTTCCCAACCAGCCCACAAAGATAGAGACAGACATTGTGCAAAGGCCAAGAAGAATCACAGACTTTTTTGGATTAACTTCAAAGCCTGGCTGTAAATATGAACCCTCTAGTAAAGCTGACTGTTGGATTCAGACTTGCTGATCGAGCAAATAATAGCCTTATTCGTGCAAAAGAGAAACAACCTTATATGGTTATGTTACGTTGTGTTCTGTTAGAGCTCTATTGTGTCCCCAATTTGTCTAATCATAGTATTTCTGAGTCATCAGAGAGAGATCCAAGTGGATCTGGCCCAGTGTCCTTTGAACTCTGATGGGTACTTTCTAATATGAGGCTCAGGAGTTGGCTAGTAAAACATCTGGTTTGAAAATGGATTTCTAAATGGTGAATCTGTACCATCTGTCTGATTTGTGACATCCTTCCAGGCTCCAAGCTCTTTGGACACTTAGAGCACCACGGGTAGTGGAACTCAGCTCAGCCTGTATTCAAAGTTTCTCTCAATGATAAAAATCTCCTTCTGGGAGAGCCTGTGGGATCTGGCTGCTAAAAAAAAACCAGAGGGTGTGTGAGGTAAACATGGCAGAAACATCGCAGCCACACTGTAATCAGGTGCTCCCCTAATAGCCAAAGCCATGTTTTGGCTTATCTGTTAAACACTTGTTATTTCGGTGTTTCTGAACTTGGGCTACTCCTGGTTCTTTTTAGCTGCCTAAAAATGGAAATAAATGCTTGACATAATAAATGTGATGAGTGCTGCAATACCCACATCTGAAGTGCCTGGCCCCAGACTAGCATCCAAAACCTGAAACTAAATACCGAGGCTCCCTATGCAGCGTACAGAGACAAGAGGGTACCTCAGATAAACTGACTTACTTACACTAATTATTAGGGTCGTGCATGAGGGCTATCCTGTACCAGGAGGATAGGCACCTAAATCAGGCTTAAGAGGGAATATTTCCACCCTGTCAGAAGGCAAAATCCAAAAATGATTCAGTAGGTACATATAGCATCAGTTGAAAGACTTAGAGGTCTTTCTTTATTCAATATTCAGTGGCAGAAGCTGGAGCTGGCAGTCTAGTGATGAGAGAATTCATGAGTGGAAGGAGTGAATTCAATTCCCTTCTCAGCTTGAGAAACCCCACATCCCCGCTTTATAGAATGATGGTGTTCCCTTCTGCTGAAGCTGCGCCTCTACAAGGACATATACAGAAATTGAGAGGTCTGGAAGGGTATAGAAAATGAGAAAAAGCCTGATGTAATATCTTGTTATTTTGGGCCATCAGCTAGAGTTCCTCCCAGTCCTCACATCCTCCTTTGCCTTCATCGCCTGGCACCTGGAGCTATCATCTCTGTTAGAGCCTATGCTCTAATTAGTGAGAGAGATAATCTTGTTCTCTCATTAATTGCTAAATATAAGCCATATATGGAAGTTTAATTCAGACTGAGAATTAAACACCATAAATCTGATGCACTGCCCTTCAAGCCACATGTAATAATAAAAGAGGGAAGCCATCAAAGAAATTTGCCTTTACATCAAACAACTGTTGTTATTTGAAAAAACAAAGTAAGTAAAAAAGAAAACTGTGTGTGGCCAAAAATACTGTATTATAATGGATTTGATTGTTTGTACAGAATGAGGGATAGAAAGAGTGAGTCCTTGGCACTGGGATGGAAGTTGTTTTGAGTCTGGACTAGTTTTCTTTCCATTTAGTATTACTTAAAATAATGTCAAAATGTTAACAAGAGCAGAACTTGATACTCTTCCTAGATGTGCTAAAGTATAGGTAATGTCAAGTATATGAAGAAATAAACATCTTAAATCGATAACTATTAAAATCTGTATACTAAAGTGTTCTGAAATCACAACAAAATAGATGCTTCTCTTGTAATTTAAAATAGCCTGTTTGAATGTAAAATATATAATAAGTGAAGTGTAAGCAGTTAATGACGGAGATGAGGATGTGTTGATTTTCAGAGGAGGTGTATGGTCTGGTCACAGACACATTTGGGTGGACATACCCTCTTGTTACAAGTAGCACAAGTACTTTTTGACAATGCCCAGAGTCATACATATATTTTTAAAACAAATTAATACAAGAACAAATAGTTGTATGACCTCTCAGCATTTATGTAAGCTACTCTATTTATTGGCAGTAGTTCAGGGTTTTGGAGGTAGGGGTGAAAGCAAGCAAGCTAATGAATTCCCAAAGCATATATTTAAAAGGTAACACCATATTGCTTACCCTCTTGTCTCTAAAATGTGCCAGACTCCAGCAGGCACGAAGGGGAACAAGTTTTAATCAAGCAAGGCCAATGTTGTTATAACACCATTGAACTCCATACGCAGCAGATGTAAGTTCTCGGTGCGGGGGGAAATTCCACCAGAGCGTGCAGCTTGCAATAGAGAGACTACCTGCTCTTCAGACAGGGGGGCTTCACTGGGCTACATCTAGCCAGAAAAAAACTATTTCAGAGGGGCTGAACTCCCACCCAGGGAGGTGGTGGAGTCTCCTTCTCTGGAGACATTCCAAACCCGCCTGGACACGTTCCTGTGCCACCTGCTCTGGGTGGACCTGCTCTGGCAGGGGATTGGACTGGATGATCTCCAGAGGTCCCTTCCAACCCCATGTGATTCTGTGATGCTCCGTGGAGGCAATGGAACAAGGTCATTCTGGGAAGTCTCTCCAGTGGTTACTCTCCTTAGACCTGCCGAAGAACAGTGACCTGTCAGACTTCTTTAAGCTGCTGAAAGTTTTATTCCACCTACCCTCAGTCTAGCTCCTTGTGGGCCAGGTTTGTCCCTGCATTTTAGTCTGCTCTCTGACTAGGATGCCTCCATGTCGCTTAAAGATGCTTTGGGGAGGCGTGATGTCTTTCCTTCAGAAGCCACCAGCATTCCACTGGAGCCTGGAGAACTCTCCTTCAAATTGCCCAAGGTTTTCCAACACTTCCTGCATTATTTCTGTTTTTCTCGATTGTACTTGGGAAAACACTGCACTGAGTATTTATTGGGAACGCTTCACTTCTGGTTGCTTCTGTGGCGCACAACTGTTAAAGAAATCAAAGGCTTCGGGTCAAAAATCTGTCTGTAAAACAGAAGTGTGGAGAGAGTGAGAAGCCTTAATCCCACCAGCGGGGATCTACCACCCAAGCAACACAGAGGATGGCCATGTTTTGCCTACTTAGCAGGATATTGGCAAACTACTGTCTCAGCAACACACAGGAGAGCAGACTCTGCTTGTTCTACACAAAGGGAACCTCAAAAGGCCAGTGTAGCTGGGGCTGGGCTCCCCGCTGTTGGTCATTAGGCACTGACATTCACAAATACCAAATTCCCTCTTCCCCTTCCTCTGAGCCACAATGAAGTCCTCAGCTCGAATTGCAAACCACAGGTCCTGCTGCTTCCAGTAAACACCGAATATTTAAACATACGCTATTTAAAAAATTATATGGTAAAGAAATGCAGTTTCGCACAAATGAGTTGAGAGTTATAAACGAGGCTGTAGGAGAGACACAGCTGCCTGCATCTCCAAGGTGCTGGTACAAGTAAAAATCCTGTTTGCAACTTGATGCTGACCACGGTCACTGTTTTAAAGCCCTTTGCCATGAACACATAATTCTGTGAATGCAGGAGAAGACTCTCTGGTCTTATATTCTCCATTCCTGTGAAGCAATGGAGATGTACAGCATTTCCGGGAGCCTAAGGAAGGGTCGAGAGTTGATAGCTCTGGGCACAACCCAAAGTTATTAACCCCAACCAAGGATTAATCCACAGGAAGTAGCCTCCTCTGATGTTCTTATTGCTGATAGAAGCTGCAAATGAAATAAGGCATGCATAGTAGGTGAAAGGATTTATTTTTCCCTGAATGCTGTGTTTCCTTTATATGATTTAATGCCTTTACTGTACCGTAGCCCATCAGGCTGCATGTCTAATGTCTGCTTCTTTAATGATATAACATATCCTGCTCTCTCCATTACCTTCCAATTTTATAAATCATATAAATCATATCCAGAATCCTGCTTAATATGAATTGCTTAGAATCTTTTTTCAGGCTTTTTTCTGAATGCAAATTATGGCACAACTAAAGAAACATGCTGGGACTTTGTGTGAGAAGCCTAACGCTCCTGAATAAAAGGTGAAGAGTGGCTTGAGTCTGAAAATGGAAAATAATTAACGTGATAAGGAAAAATTATTTTTCTAAACACCATCTCATAGATGTTCAGCACCATGAAAGTATATTAAAAATAATTATTTGCCAAGTCTGATATTAAATCAGTCTAATTTTGTTGATAGAAAAAGTAGTTCCCTTTCATTAGATGCCACCTGTGTTAAGGAACTGATTGGACTATTCCTACATAGTCATTTGAGGCAGTTTTCTTCATATTGCTATTTCCTAATATAAGCCCCAAGGAGAGTTTAAATGTTCTGATAATAAACATTCAGCTGCTCTCAATATTTTAAAAGAACAAAATTATGGCATAGCCAAATGAGTTCCAGAAGGCAATAAATGTGCTGGCTTCATGTCACCAGTAAACACTCACATATTTGAAGAGAAAATTAGCTTTTTAAAAGGAAGACAATCAGGACAAGGCAAATAGCAGATCTGAAACCCTGGACCTCAGGAGAGCAGTCTTCAGCCTTTTCAGGGATCTGCTTGGAAGAACTCGATGGGAGATGATCCTGGAGAAAAGAAGAGCCCAGGAGAACTAGTGATCCTCCAGGATCATCTCCTTTAAGCTCAAGAACTGTTCATCCTGACATGCAGGAAGTCAAGGAGGCCTGTATGGATGACCAAGGGGCTCCTGGTAAAACTCAAACATAGAAACCTAAATGAGGTGGAAGCAGAGTTAGTTGACCCAATGCAGAGGCTGGGTAGGGAATATAGAGACAGTGTCTCAGCGCGCAGGGACAGTCAGGAAAGTAAAAGCCCACTGGGAGGGGAGCCTAGCAAGGTACTTAAGGGGCATCAAGGAGGCTTCTGTGAGTATATCGAAAGCAAAAGGACAGCTAGGGAAAATATGGGTCTTCTGCGGAAAAGGCTGAGTTACTCAAGGCCTCCTTCACTTTGGCCTTTACTGGTAAAATGTACGTAGAGTAATCCAAAGCCTCTGCGACTAGAGAGAAAACCTGCAGCAATCAACATTTACCTTCAGTAAGGTGGGGAGAACATTTAAACAAATTGGACATAGAAAAGTTCAAGGGACCTGACATGATACACCTACAAGTGCTGAGGGAGCTGTGTCAGCGCGAGCCTACTCTCAATGCTCTTTGAAAGGTCATGGTGACTGGGGGAAGTTGCTGAGGACTGGAAGAAAACAAATGTCACACCTATCTTTAAGAAGGAGGAACTAGAGGACTACAGGTCAGTCAGTCTCATTTCAATCCCTGAGAAGGTGATGGAGAAAAAAAATATGGAAGCCACCTGAAGGATAAGAGGGTGATTGGGGGTTTTCAGTGTGGATCTAGGAAGGGGAAATCGTATTTGACCAACCCAATGTTCTTCTGCAATGAGATAAATGAGGTTAATTTAAATGTAGAAAAATAATTTTTTACTGTGAGGGTAGTCAAACACTGGAATAGGTTGCTTCTAGAGTTTGTGGAGTCTCAATTCTTGGAGATACTCAAAACCCAACTGGACGTAACCTTGAGCAAACTGCTGTAGTTGACCCTGCATGTGGTCTGAGTAGGCAATCTCCAGAGCTGCCTTCCAACCTCAGCAGTTCTGTGAAAACTTTTGAGTTGGGCCATGGTCATCCAACTGCATCCAGGTTGTCTCCCAGGTTTAGGGGACACTGAAGTACGAAACAGTAGCCCACATTATCATGAGGCCTTCTCACCTCAGTCTTTGCTGCACAAAACAGCTGAAACCAGAGGAGCAATTCTTAGAGAGGGTTTATGCCTTCGACGCAACAGAAAATTCTAGAGAAAAACAGCAGCTAGCAGGGAGGAAAAGATGTTGAGTAATCACACAGGAATTGGGTCTGGTCAATGGAGCAGGATTCCTAAATGGGCGAAAAGGAGAAGGAAGGAGAAAGAGTTCTGCAGAAGGGGATTTAGGAGGTGCCAGCAATGTTCCAAACACACTGGACTGTAAGAAGCTGGTGCCAAATGAAAGATTGCTTTGCTTACAAGGCTCTGTCTTTCCAGAAATCGGTGTCAAAAGTGTTGAATTCTAGTCATCGTATTTCAGAAAGGATTGAGACAGGTAGCAAAAATGATTAAGTGCTTCAAAAATACTCTCATACAAAAGATGGAAATAATTTATCTCAAGGAGTCTAATGTAAAGGGATATGATAGTCGTAATTCCCAGCCCTCGGGAATACCAAAGCATTTTCAAAGGAGATCCAGATCATTACCCCCTTTTATATCCCATATTGCGTGGGATATAAAAGATAAGGTGCATGTAGTGTCACCCCAAAATTAGTAGAATTAGAAATAAGTTTGTTGACTTGCAGAAGAGCCTGGTAACCACTCAGCCATCATTCCTTGGGATAAAAACAAGGAAAAAGGGAGGACATAGTTCCAGCGCAGGATCTTCTGTCTGTAACAAAATAACATACAGTGAAATCGAAACATCTCAAATTGAAAGTGAACTGGAAGATTTACTTGATACCTGATGTACTTAGCCTTCAAAACTCGCTCCAGTTAGATACCAGTGATGCCAAGAGCTCAACAGGATGCAAAATACGTATGTGGAAAATATTTTTATCCATTGTAGTAAATGCCAAACGTTAAGATTTTTTTAAAGGACATTCACTTTCACACGTCAGTGCTCATGCCAGGTCATAACAGATTTAGGCAGATATTTTTCCAGTGGACATACCAGCAGTTAACTACCATTTCAAGGCAGTTTGCACAGAGTGGGAGATTATTGTCAAGGTCAGGACAGCACAATGAGACACAGATGTAGTGTCTCAGTGCCTACCTGGCTTCCAAATGAGGTGAAAACACTAATTTAAAGCCACAGCATGACCTATCCGATGTAACAGTTTTTAGTCATTCTGAACCAGGGAAGGTAATGCCTAATCTAATCTAATGTAGTAATGTTTTATAAATACAAGCAAGTATAAAAGAAACACAGAAAACTGACAGAGAGATACATATTTAGTTAATTCCAGTGCTTAATGAGGCAGCCAGTTAAGCAATGACTGCTATAAAGTCCTATTGCAGTTGCACAACGTAGTAAAGAAACAAGGTGAGTTGCTCTGGGTTTTTTGAGCTCTACTGTGGTAGAAAACCATCACGCTCTTAAGTGAAGCTCAAAGATTTTTGTTCCTATTGTTGCTCTGTGATGGGAAGGCACAGCCATTTCTTTGCTGCCATCAGGGATCTCTACCAGCCCGGTCTCAACATAGGCCTGGAAATCTCAAGATACCCGCACTTGTTGTTGGGCTTGTTGAGCACAGGCAAGGCTTTAAAACATATACACCCCATAAACCTCCCCCCGTGCCCGGCTTCAAACTCACCAGTGAGAGAGAAATATGAAATCCCCCTGTACTGGGCACTGGTGAGGCCCCACCTCGAGGGCTGTGTCCAGTTTTGGGCCCCTCACTACAAAAAAGACATTGAGGGGCTGGAGCGGGTCCAGAGAAGGGGAACAAAGCTGGTGAGGGGTCTGGAGAACAAGTCTCATGAGGAGAGGCTGAGGGAGCTGGGGGTGTTCAGCCTGGAGAAGAGGAGGCTGAGGGGAGACCTTCTCGCTCTCTCCAACTCCCTGAAAGGAGGGTNTGGTGCTGGGGGACATAGTTTAGCAACGTGGAGACTTATCAGAGTTAGGTTGATGGTTGGACTAGATGATCTTGAAGGTCCCTTCCAACCTAGATGATTCTATGATTCTATTCTGTGATTTTGTGATGAACAACTGCGTGTGTCTTTCTACACATCTAACCCTTCCCATTTGAACAGGCAGTCTTTGTATTTCAACTTTATGCTGTATTATGTGTTCATCTCATGGACGTATACAGGTCCCAGGGTTGCTCTACCCTTTACCAAAAGAAACCATCTTTGCCTTAGGAAATCAGCAATCTGTATTTTTTCTCTTCTTGTTTCTCATAATGTTTTTAGGTATAAACATGTTTTTTAATAATTTCTTTTTTTTTTACTCAATTTCAGAGAAAAAACGATCCCTATACTCTTTCTTCCAATGTGTCCTTCGAAGTTACGAGCATGCCTTATAAAGTGCAACCAGCAAAGTTCCCCGAGGGAAGCACAGCAGTAAGTAACTGAAAGTGGTATCTTTGTGTGAAGCAAACCCCAAACGGTCACTCAGATCTCAGCTGTGAAAGTTTTTATAGACGAAAATACTGAGATCAGTCTTTCCTGTGTTTCTAGTGTAAATTCCTGAAATAATATCTAAGCGAAATACCTTTATTGCTTTCTGTGGAAGTTGCTGATACATGATACTAATTCATTTTTAAAAATAATTTCTTGCTGCGTTGATGTGCAGATTGCTTTACTGCAATCAGGATGGATTTTTCACCCAGAAGAAAACAACGAAACTGTGAAATCAATCTTGTTTGGGGTAAAAAAATAGTCTGGAGGAAATTTTTGTGCAAAATCCAAAATCTTGTTTCTGTCAGGTTTAGAGATCTCGCTCTTCTCCCAGTCAGCAGTTCTCACACACAAGTTTATGGATTATCCACGGCAACTTCTTTCTTATCTGTATTAAGCTTCTCGATACCCTGATTCTCAGAAGGGTCTGCCTGCCTTTCTAGGGTTTCCACATCTTGCACATCAGGTGCAAGATACTAAAATACCTGGTAATCCCTACAGATGCGATGTGATAAATAGATATTAAAGTACTTGCCTTATTTGCAAAGCAAGATTTGTATGGCCCTGGAGTATTATAAGAAAAATTAATCTTGGAGGCATAAGTTTGGTTTAATTGTTTGCTGGTGCCAAAGCACTGAGTTTGGGGAGCAGTTTGAAAGGATTTGCTTCTTATGGTGTCTAATAACGTGGTTAAAATTCACTCTATTTTGTCATTACTGATAGAAATAAGTAAAATACAAGTGGAAAACTTGATTCTAGTATAAGAGTAATCTGAAATTTGAAGGCTTATTGTTCTCATCTTCATAAATACTTATCATTTACAGTCTTTCTTTTAAAAGGCAAGCTCAGAACAAACTTTCCTGAGTTAAATCGTGGTGCAAGTACATCATATCAGTCTGCTGAGATGTAGTAGTAGCAAACAGAATATTTTCTTGTACGGAAAACCAACACAATAATACACTTTACAGCTTACTTTGAATGGATTTTAGAGGATACAGTCTATAAAGTTTTGTTTTGAACATCACAGATTGAATGGCTGATTGGTACTGGGTCTGGGAAGACACAAGGTGAAATCTTCATCATATATGCTCAGTGACTTCAACCTCTAACATCAGGAGAGCCGTGATTTCACCAGAGATCTGATGCTTAATGCAGTGTTCATCCAAAAAGGTTCAAAGGCTCCAAGCTGACAGATATACTCAGGCTCTTTTTATTTTCTTGCAGCATGTGTTCCAAACCAGAAGCACATGTTGTGCAGAACTCTGTTGATAGTGGTGCCTTCATCTGGGCTGAAGTGCTTTACCCCAGGTGATAGCCTGCTGTTCTCAACAAATGTCAGATGATCTAGCAAATGATCAGATAAGCATTTTATTCTCTTACTCCAGCCAGTATAATGCTTGTTATTTGCTGCAGATGATTTACAGTGAAATGCCTGTAATGGCAACTGTAAAATGTTGAAAAATGATAGTGCTTTTATGTCGTTTCATATCTGGACATGGCAGTGGATGCTTGCCAGCTCTACAGCTTGATGTGTTATAGGCACAAGCTCTTTTGATGTTCCCCTTGCAAGAAGAAATATTTGCTTGAAGTGGAGCATTACTTAATATTTTTGCTCCTTCTGAAAAAGATCACTGGTTGTGTTTTAAAAGTTTCCAAAGATTTATTTGGAAGTTTATGGTTTTCTTTCAGACAATGCAAGGGTGGACGTGGAATAGAGATTTTAATATTTTAAAGTTAATTGTCAAAAGTACCTATCTAATAATCAGCTAACACTTCACCGTTTATATAGTGAAGTTTATATAATATATTC
>VXAK01021336.1:0-37124 GCA_013399435.1 Arenaria interpres | reverse complement strand
GAATATTCCCTTATACATCAGTAACCTGCGCAGTCACATAGTCATATTTGCAGCACCGAGGTCCCTATTTCCATCATCATGGAATATAGGTCTGTATCTTGAACAGAGGGTCATGATACATAGGTGTGTGAAAGGTTATGTAAATGTAAGAAAATCTGCATCTTTTTTAGTAAAACATTAGACTGAAAGTGGCATCAAACAGAAAACTATCTTGGAACTTAGTGGAGCTTAAACCAAAATCCACTAACATCAAGAAAAGTAGTTCTATTCATTTCAATAGGCTTGAAATTACAACTATATATTAGACAACTGGTTGGATTTCCTTGCTAACAGCTGTATTATTCAACAGAAAATTGGAATTTTTTTCTCAGAAGTGTTATTATAGTAAATAATGCGGTCCTACTTGATTAATTTCATGTGCAAGGTGAAAGTACTTTTTATTTTTAAAAGTACAGGGTTAGAATAAGCAGTAGTTTGTTCCATTTTAATTTATGAATCTTGAGCTAGTTTTGGAGCTTAATAAAATATGATTGTTTTTCTTAAATGTTTGGTAGGATCTTCAGAGGGGATGCCTTTAGTGTAAACTGTTTGAACAGTGTCCCACAGGGAGTAAAGTTGGTTTCAGACAAAGGCTTATAACTTCTTTTGGCTATTACGTGGTGATAGTACTTTCATTTTAAATGTGCTTGTATTCCTTATGAAACACATTTGCACAAACATTTGTAAAATTTAAATATTAATTATGACTCCAAGCTCAAGGGAGCTTTTACGTTCAATTTTGAACAATTTTTTCAGAGCATATAAGAACATCATGCTGCACAGATTGGATGGGAACATACAGGAGTACTAAAGAGCTCCTGTTTCTCAGTCTCTATAAGCAAAATGACTAAAGATTAGAGAAGGTCATCATGGGCAGTAAAAGGGGTAGCATTAGAATAGTAATCAGTTTAGCTACTGTTTCTTAAATTATCAGATTTAATTATGGAGTAGTTATTTTTATTTTTTAAAGCGTGTCTTTTAAAGGACAAGAGGGAATGAAATAGCTTTGTGAGAATCCCACTGGCAGGCACTGAACTCTGACCATAGATGCTGGATGTTTGCACTAGTAAAACCTAATTTCCATCTCCTCACAAGGGACTGCCAGCGAACTGGCAGCTTGCCACACATGCTCCTCTCTGCCTGCTGCTGCCTTCCAGAGGAATCAAAGACAATTGACAAGAAGGTGCAATTGCACAACTGCTACAATTTTGTAGCACCAAAATCAGGAGCAAAATCCAAACTGCACAAAAATCAGTGGCAAAAATCCTAATATTTCTTTTATCTACTTACAATGTGCTTAACTGTGGCACATTTTAAAAAAGGAAAATACACACACACCCCGCCGTCTAGAAATACTTCCGTGAGCACGTGACTAATGTCTTTGATGGACTTTCATGGAGCCACAATAGCAATTCTGAAGTTCAATTAGACAGCATCTGTGCTGAGACCAGCTTGGATTTTATTTCCAACAGCAGACAAAGGCTCTGTCCATAACTCTCTGCTTGGCTTCACCCTCAGCTCAGTGCCTGAGCCAGATGGCTTTCCTTGTCACCTCTCACGTACAAAAGGTGTGAGACTTTCAGCGCTGGGAACGGCCAAAAGTCAGTCGGCTTCTCTCGGGTCTGAGAGGTGTGCTTTTCACCAGCCTGACAGAGAAGCAGCCACTGTTTTCAGTGTAAGAAAGTCTTCTAGTCCTGAACAGAGAGGAAAGCCAAGGTGGATCTAAAGTCCAGTGCCAACACACAACACTTGGGTCAAAATTCCACTTCTTCATATTGGCCACCTCAGACGAAAACAGATAAATCCCCCGAAACGTTCCCTGGCTCTGATCCTGCAGCACTAAACCTACCACATGGGGAAGAACAGAAATCCAAGCTGAATAGTGCAAACTTGCCTTAAATCAAAATCAGATGTCAAGATGTTGTGGAGGAAGGACGGCCTTCTGTGGAAACAGTGAAACGCGGCAGGCCAAACTGAAGGGATGCTTTGTTTCTGTCTTCCCCTCCAGCTTCTGCCTCAGCTCGGTGGGTGTTCAGGACTTGCAGCGTCAAACTGTTCACCAGGAATTGCATTCGTGGCCCTGCAAGTCTTTGTGTAGGGTATAAAAGGATGCAGCCCAGGGGCGTTATGTTCTGCTGGTGATGCACGCAGCCAGGAGTGAGACCGAGGACAGCATAGAATCCTCTGGTCAGGAAATACATCTCAAGCACTTCGCACAACCCTTGCCTCGCTTTCAAAAACCTAAGACAAAGGAGGATTCATGGGGAAAGGGTGCAGTTGAGACAAGATGGTTTTAAGATCTTGGCAGGCAAATATTTCATTAGCCATTGGTGTCGCTCCTGCTACAAAAGAAATGGATGTTTGCACTAGTAACTGTGGCAATTTTGCAGCAGCGTTCTTCTTAATGCAGGATAGACCTAATTTCTGCTGTCTGCTTTACTCATTGCTGATAATCACAGCATCACAGAATATTTATGGTTGGAAAGGACCTTCGAGATCATTGAGTCCAACCACAAAAATCAAACCAAAAAAACCCCAAAACACAAACACACCACACCCACCCACAAACCAACAATCCCGGGCACTAGAGCATGCCCTTAAGTGCCACGTCTACACCTTTCTTAAGTCCCTCCAGGGATGGTGACTCCACCACCTCCCTGGGCAGGCCGTTCCAGGGCCTGACCACCCTCTCAGGGAAGTCATTCTTCCTCAGATCTAATCTAAACCTCCCCTGCCCCAACTTCAGACCGTTTCCTCTGCTCCTGTCATTATTCCCTTGGGAGAAGAGGCCAACCCCCACCTCTCTACACCCTCCTTTCAGGGAGCTGTAGAGGGCAATGAGGTCTCCCCTCAGCCTCCTCTTCTCCAGACTAAACATGCCCAGTTCCCTCAGCCTCTCCTCGTAGGGCTTGTTCTCCAGACCCCTCCCCAGCTTGGTGGCTCTCCTCTGGACACGCTCCAGAGGATTATAATCTAAGGATTATAAACATGATGCTCTGCACTTCTGTAAGATTGCAGTTTCTTGTTTATATTTCAGCATTTGTCAGGCTCCAGTTTAGCTGCTGATCTTACACGGTACGTTGCACCCTACTGACTGTGAAGGCGGAATGGCAGGAGGAAGAAGGGAGAGGAGATTAGGAACCCATGCAGTACGAGCAAGGCTGAACACTGCTGCACTGCTCGTAATGGGTCACAGTGTGTCCTCAGGAAGACTCAGATGTCCTTGTCTGGATCCGTGCCTATAGGTGCTCTGTAGGTATCACAGGAAGAGCTGGGTTGCCCTATTGTTTTCACAGCCTAAGAGGAAAGAAAACGCAACACACAAATGCAGCAAACGTCTAGGAAGTGATGCATAAAGGAAGACATGGAATGGCATGGAGATAGGTGCTTCTTGTTGCATAAACTACCACCAGCTTTATCCGAAGCATAATGAAATCCATTATCCCCAATGAAACAGACTGTTTCCACTGATTTCAGCAGGATCCCAAACCTGCTTTGAGGTCTGGATTGACCCCACCTAATTTTGAACAGTGAACTGGAGAGCATTCGTTGAGAGTAGTTGCCGTGCTCCTGTGCAATCCACAGGCAGCACTAGGAGCTGAGTCAGAGACAGCACCAAGCAGCGGCTGGATTCACCCCTGTCTGAGAGCACCTGTGTTACCCAAGTAGTTGCCATAGATGGAATGAAAGCAGACTTGGTGCCTAAGGAGACTGATGTGGTTCAGTCAAATACTGTCTTAAGAAAACTGGAGTAAAAAATTCTCTCTACAGAAGTACTTGCCCACTCTGATAATTTCCATATTCAGCAAGTTTGCTGACAATACAAAACTGGGAGGGGTCGCTGACACGATGGAGGGCTGTGCTACCATCCAGTGAGACCTGGGCAGGCTGGAGAGTTGGGCAGAGAGGAACCTGATGAACTTCAACAACGGCAAGCGTCGGGTGCTGCACCGGGGGAGGAATAACCCCCTGCACCAGGACAGGGTGGGGGTGACCTGCTGGAGAGCAGCTCTGAGGAGAAAGACCTGGGAGTCCTGGTGGACAATAGGATGCCCATGAGCCAGTAATGGGCCCTTGTGGCCAAGAAGGCCAATGGCATCCTGGGGGGCATCAGGAAGAGTGTGGCCAGCAGGTGGTCATCCTCGCCCTTTGCTCTGCCCTGGGGAANGAGGGGGGATCTGATCAATGCTTATAAATACTCAAAGGGAGGGTGTCAAGAGGATGGGGCCGGTCTTTTTTCAGTAGTGCCCAGGGACAGGACAAGAGGAAGTAGGCAAAAACTTGAACATAAGAAGTTCCACCTAAACGTGAGGAGGAACTTCTTTCCTGTGAGGGTGGCAGAGCCCTGGAAGAGGCTGCCCAGAGAGGTGGTGGAGTCTCCTTCTCTGGAGACATTCCAAACCCGCCTGGACACGTTCCTGTGCAACCTGCTCTGGGTGGACCTGCCCTGGCAGGGGGTTGGACTAGATGATCTCCAGAGGTCCTTTCCAACCCCATGTCATTCTGTGATTCTATAATGTGCAGTTTCAGTAGACTGTCCCTCTACCAACCCATCCGTAGCTGGTCAGCAGCTTGCCAGAGTCTTTTTGTTCTGGTGTGGTACAGTCCAGCCCAGTGCACCAATGCCGGCTCCATCTCCTGTGGCACTTGTCTCGGTCACATTATGCCACCTAGGAACCTGGCTCAAGCTATCAATACCAGAAATGGCAACATCAAATTTTTGCAAGCAAATAGGTCATCCCTCTGGTTTGATCTTACTGTAAAATGGAGTCAGTCATTTTGTCAAACTTGAGAGGACAGAAGGTGCTGCTTGGGTTTGCTTTTTGCTGTTGTTTACAAATATTTGTTAAGATTATTTTGGTAAGTGGTCTATAATGTTACTGCTCCAGCTCCACAGCAACATGCTCAGCCGAGTGATAGCATTAAAACAGAAACTGCAGTGAAGCTCAAACCTTAATAAGTAAGGAACCTATGCTGTGTGTTGATAGTGTCAGATCCTTTTCATATAATTTAAAAAATTAGAACTTCTTGCCTGTAGTGTCCTAGAGTTTGCAAACAGAGGAAGCGCACAGTGGGGATGAGTTGGGTTTTTTTAATCAATCTCACTTCTTGTTGTCTTGGGGCCCACTGGAATTTAATCAGCACTTCCCAACTCTTGTGCTTTATGTGATCAGGTTTTCAAGCCTTGCCCCACAGCAGGATTTGGAGAGCTGGGTTCATTGTGTGCTACAGGCTTTGTGCAGCCCATCATGACTGCATCCCTTCTGATTGCCCCAGCCAGATAAGCCTTTTACTTGTGTTCCTCTTTTTCTGTAACTGGCTTCTCTCTGGGAGGAATCTCTGCAGACAGTTCAGATGACCTTCTCCTCTTTTTCTCTCCCCTTGCATTTTAATGCCAGATACAGTATCATTCTGAGACACAAGGAGAGCCATTCAGAAACATTTTGTCCTCACTAAATGAGCAGTGCTCTTTCTGAATTTGATGATACAGAGAGTCTATGAAGTTCTGCAGTGGTTAAGAAGCAACCCAAAGGGGAGGCTGGGGAAAGGAATGGCATAGTTGATCACTTGGTCACACCAGCAAGATACCTGTTGGGACCCAGGAGTGGGATTTCATGGGGTTTTTTTACTAACTCTGTTTGCCTTGAAGTAATTTTTTCTTGCTTTAATTGGCTAATGTATTTATTCTTTGTATATGCTACCTTTTTTAAGTTTTTTAGGGTCATAACTATTTACAGCTGCACCAGAGAAGTACATTAGCTGAATGCGTTTGTTAGATGAAGAAAGGTATGGCCAGCACTGCAAGCTCTTAATCTTCAGGGTACAGGTTAGTTAAAGTGCTAACACCCAAAGGACTGGGCAGCATCTCAGAATTTTCTATGTAACTCACAGTGTAAGCTTTTTGTCCTACAGACAAGTTGTATCCCAAATGGAAAGTTTGTCACTAATTTTAACTGTGATCCGTGTCCCATAACGGTGATGGATACTATAGAAAAATACATGCATCAGTAGACTTCACCAGAGCGCCAACTTCTAAGTGCTGCGTCAGAGTAGGGCACAGTTGGCTGCAAAGATGAAGTGGAAAGGACTATTCTAAAGTGTCTCCCAATTAAGTGTGACAGTAGCTGGGAGACAGATCTGCTGGTGCTTGTGGAATGAAAAGTTTAGGAAAGAAGCTGATCATGAGAAAGAAGGAGAGAGGAAAGGGCTAGATGTCGCAGAAAGGCTGAAATTTGACATCTTCAAGGACAAAAGGTAGTGACACAGAAATGGAATTAATCTTTAACTGGACTACAGAGGCGTGTCCATTCTTCAAACTTAGGATGCTGTTCCATGAGTGAAACAATTGGCATTCTCCTAAATTTCAGGTGCAATCAGTGAGTTAATAGCAAAAAACAAGTAGAAAGAGCACTTGCAATGAGTGCAGATCAGGGACTGGGCAACAGCCAAGAAACTTATTAAGAAGAGTAGATTTCCTAGCTGTACCTCAGGCACTGAAGAAGATCATTTGAAAGTTGGTGTAATGAGTTTGCTTTGCAAACTGATTTCATCTTGTCATGAAGAAAATAACTTCCATCTGTCACATACTTACCCTGTTTAAGGGAGACTAGGAGTAAATGAGAGAGGTCCAATAGAAAACCCCAGAGAGAAGTAACTTCCTGGGCTAACAATAAAGAGGAAAGTTTGAGAAAATAAACTAAAACTGAAGGGACATAATTGTGGCTGAGGAGCTAAGGAAGGCTCAAACTCATTCCTTCCCACTTGGGAGCAGCAGGGATAGAGCAACTATTCAATGCAATTGAGGAGGAGCCTTCCAAGCGGAGTCTGAGAGCGTAGAATAAATTTGGTATAAGGTATGGGAGGGAGAGTGAGGAGGAGGTTACGTACGTGGCTTGTCCCAGAAGGAGAAATACAAAAGGGTTATTATTACTCTTTGTCAAGATGAAAGTCTAAAGAGAGAATTTTGCCAAGTAAATTAAAAGCTTTGATAACTCATGTTGTACACACCTGCTGCTTTTTAGAGCCTCAGACAATGAGAGAGAGCGTTTCATGCTTATTTCCCATTGAGGTAATAGTCTGTGTGCTTGGCATCTTTGAAGGAGCCAAAGGTTGTACTCTGCGCTAGGGTTTATCACAAGGACAATGCAGTTTGCTTGAGTTTCATTTTGGACTGCTTAGCCGAAACACACAAAAACGTATAATGGTGTGTTAGCAGAAATTTAAATAGGAATAATGTAGCTGGTATCTGTTGTGGTTTCAATTAAGAGCTTGAGTTGAAGTCAACCATTGTTTCAGAGTAATTCAGCGTAGGTCAGTTAGGCTGGCCTAGGCTCTACCAGCATACATGTGAGTAGAATTTTCCTCCTTGAATCTTCCTGAAGCATCTGCACAGAAAGATTTTTTTTTGCTACTCTCTATTAAATGAAAATGATGTCTATGTCTGATACAAGACTTCTGTATATGTGCGAATCCCATTTCTAGCAACTATCATGAGCAAGTGGAAAGGAACTTACAGTAAGTGAAGCCAACGTGGGAGAATTCCAAGCAATGTGTTATTTCTGATCTGCACTATTGAAGTGAATGCTTATAACCTCTGTATTCTACTGTCAGGTTTGCTTTACTTGCTTAATTGTTGTTCATTTAATGTATTCTTTTCATTTCAGATCAGAACATCTGTCATTTGGTCCACTCCAAATGTCTCCTTTGTAATCCCTTTATGGGTTATAGTACTAGCAATACTTCTCGGACTACTGGTACTTGCTATGTTGACCCTAGCTTTATGGAAGGTATGTTGCATTATTACTGTTGCCTCAAAAAACCACTGAAACATACTGGAAGATACTAAAAGATAAGAAACAGAGAGGCTGGCATTTTGTGATCTTTAACAGTTCAGAGGAAAAGCAACAATACACATGTGTGTCTTTTGTTTTGGCATTTCTGACATCCTAGTGTCACTGACCTTTATGCAGGGAACTTGTTTTCGAAGTCTTCCTTTATTATTAAAGTCTGGTTCTAAATGGGCATACAGGGTTTGGCTCCGTTTCCCAAGACCTATGATCCTCTTTCAGGATGTTTAGGTTCAAAAAGGAGTGACTCTAACTTTGTTTTCTCTGAATACTTCAGGAATTTCCAGTTTTTGTCAGCATGTAACAACACTCCCAGCTTTGAGAATTAATTTTTAGAAGATTTCCTTTTCTGTTAGCATGTCATATCTTCTGGCTTTAAATTTTTCTAGTTCTGTGTTGGTTGTTGCACTGACTTCACAAGTTTTGAAACAAGTTATTGGAATCTGCTATATTACAGGGAGCCAATGTAGCTTTCAGCCACCCTCTCAGTTCCTGTTAAAAAGAAAAAATTCAAATAATTTTTTAAGTTAGGATATGGCTCATCTGCCTTTAGCTGCCTAAAGGGTGTCGGTTAGTTGTCCTGCCTATGCTAACTTTCCAGTTACGCTAATTAGTCAGTTAACAACAACAGCAAAAAGCTGTGTCTAAAACATGGGAGGAGGAGAGAAATTAGCTTTTGGTGGTACTCTCCTTTGACCTCTTGTGGAGCCTACGTAACGTTCAGCCTTTCATCAAAAAGAATAACTTTTAGGCAGTTAAAGTTAGGTGAGAAGAATCTCATCTTTAGGGTAGGTCACGACATTGTCCCGTGCACATTTCCCGACACATATTCCACCTCTGTTATTATTACTGTCTGTCAATCGAAATATAATTTCTGAATGAGTGTCTTGCTGAACTGAAATTAACAGTTTTCTCATTAGAGTCAGTCAGTATCAGCATTCAGACCAACTTTACATCTCCTGCAAAGACAGCTTTCATTTGAATTTTTAAAGCTATACTTTGGAACTCAGTGCCTTGCACCTAAAACTTCAATTTTTCATAGGGAACGATTTGAATAGAAGCAAAAAAGCTTCACGGTCTATCAGCCTGCCGTCAGCTGTACCTTTCAGGCTGACTGAGTGAAGAATCAAACTGGAGCTGAGTCTTCCTGTGGTTGTCTCACCATCATGCCTTTGTTTCTGTTGACTGTTTTCTGCAGTGTGGCTTCTTTGACAGAGCGAGGCCTCCTCAAGATGACATGGCTGACAGGGAACAACTGACAAATAACAAGACTACTGATGCATAGAGGAAGAGAGTGACAGTACGAGTCAGAATCCTGCCTGAAACTAGAAACACAATGAGGATTAAATGAAGGATCCCTTCCACGAGTCTTCCTTTGTACCTGCAAGTGACATGGTGTCATAATCTGATCTATGCAATGTTCTGAGAACACGCCACATGATGGCCGTTGTTGGCAAAGAAAGCAGCTTTATCACTGCCTTACAGCCACACTCACCACTGGACAGAATCTTTATCCCACGTTACAGTCAGTCTACATTTCAAGAGATGCTTTTGAACACGTGTGGTATGCTGAGATGCTTCCAGAACAAGCCCAAATCTCCCAAGGAGAGAATGCCTGCATTGCTGTATTATATGTCTAGAAGATGGACCAGGAAAAAACTTCCAAACACTACTGTATCATGCAGAATACCTTTGACACCTCCCTAAGAATAAGAACTTTTATGAAATTATGGCTCAGGGAGACAAGCAATATACCAGTACTGTGAAAGTACTTCTGAAAAACAAAGGTAGTCTATAAAGGACTTTATAGATGGGGCACAATTATTTATTTTTCCACCTTTTCAGGATAAGTATCTGATATAATCCTCAACTTAGATTTTGAGAGAAGAAAGTTAAAAAAAACCCACCATAAATCATGTACTTACCTTGCATGTAAATAGAAAAGTAAACCCATTGTACACACAGAACACGTCTTTCTTGGCTACAAGGTGTTGTGGAAAGCAGAGGATTTATGTGACGTTTTAAAAGATGAGATATATGGTAAATAAGTACCTGTATCTCTTTCAAGCCGGAGCTGGCAGTGTCACACCCAGATAACTAAAGCTATGCACAGTATAGAGCAGGGCATGAGTTACCTTCTCATCCAGCTGCTGATGGCGGACACCCGTACAGCTGACACAGGATACAATAATTTGTGACACACTGATTTAAATTATCCCAGCCACACTGGCGATACTGAGAAGGCTTGGAGGTTTTGGGCTAGAATAAATTTTCTATGCCATTGCCCTGTTTCTTTGTTGAAATGGCCTCTTAAAACAGAATAGCTACTGCCATTGTATCTTCTGTTTAACTTATGTCATAGACCCTAACGCTTTGTTCACCTAAAGAAATCTTTGCCTTTTTCTCATCTTGTTTTACAGTCGACAAGTTGGCAGCGTATTTAAAGTGTTGATTTCAGCAAAGTTTAGGGCTGAATATAATTATTTCTTAAGCAAAGTCTTGCAGGGAAGGTGGGCAGGATTTGTATTCATGCCGAAAAATAGGATGTCAGCCAACCAAGCGTGAACAAAAAGAAGGAAAGATATTTTGAGGTAGAGAGTAAAAATATACATTTAGGATTATTTTTTTTTCTGGATCAAACATTCTGAAGAAGAGAGGCTTCAGTCTTTCTCTTCTATCAGCAAATGGTCCTTATCTCAGCAGGGCCTCTAAGCTCTGGATCTGTGCAAATTTGTGCCTGACAGCTTGAGTCTTCCAGTGCTGCCTGTGAAAATGAACTGAGCTGTGTTGGGTGAAGTTCAGGGGGGATTGTTCATTTGGTGGAACCGACACTACACTTCCCTTCTGAGCTCCTTTTCTTTCCAATCCATCTCAGCTTCTCAATCAGCAAATGGCTTCATCCCTTCTGCCGCTGCCTGGCTCCTTTTAGGTAACTGCCCTTCTGCTTCCTAAGACTTCAGGACAGGACTAGCCATGGGACATTGTCACTTCTCTCAGTCTCAGAGAACATTTGACACTTTTACTGTTTCTTGCATGCAGGCTGACCTGTGAAATCCAAGCAGAGCTGGGAAACCTGAGCAGGTGTGTTCCATCTTCATACTTAAGGCAAGTTTGCAAGACCTTTGTGGAGTCCTTAGCTTATAGTATGCGGTGTGCCCACGAGACAATGAGGGGAGGACCCACGCCTCACGACATGGAGGCGCTTCCCTCTGTTTTCTGAGGATGGGGAAGGCTGACTTTCCCAGTCCCCCAGAAAACCATTAACAGACCCCCTTCCCCCCAAATGGTTTTGAGCTGATCCCTTGTAGATGAGAGATCCGCTGACAAATGCCACCACAACGCAAGCCTGTGCCGTATTTGCACACCTCTGTATCCCGTGCATTCCAGGCAAAATCAGCCTCCCATGAAAAAGACCGTGAGCTTCTAGCTTTTGTAAATATTGAATTGTTGTGTGTAGCAGCTTGTGAAATAAGATCCGCTAGCTCGTTAACAGTCACATCATCTGCACAACTCCTACTCTGATGAAATAGCGCCATAAGGAGATACTGAACATAGGACTTTTGTATGTGCAATACTTTATATTACTTATATACCTGAAGCATGTTTACACTGGCATTTGTGGTTGTTTTTTAAACTTTTTAATATACTGATTAATTATTACAATAAAGAAAAAAAAAAGAATAGAAAAAAAAAGCAAACAAACACAGCTCTATTCAATAGTATTTGTTGCAATGTGTTTTCAATCCCGCATTGCTCTGAGGATGGGACTAGGTGACCTAATAAGTTCTTTGCAGTTGTAACATCTATGATTCACTTTTGAGCAATTATTCTCCGTTTTAACGATGGGCAAAACATGTTCAGATACTAAATTTAAACCAAAAATAACCTCAGTGACTGCTGGGCCTGGCTGGAATCCATTGGCTGCAGCTGTGTAATGTCACTGGAAACCAAATTAGAGGCACATGATCTGAAAAACAGTTACTTTGAGCAAAACTTTGTTTTATATTTCTACATCCTTGCAGATTAAACTTCCCCCATGGAAATGTCTGGAGCCGTGTGCTGTCAAGGACTGTAGTCTTGGGTCTCGGTGTTTGTGGACAGCTTTGGCTGCAAATTGCAAACAGCTTTACGAAGGAGCTTTTTGGGTTTCAGTGCTTGCCAAGAGTGTTTATTCCCTGGGGAGATTGCATCCTGGATGTGGACACCAGCAGGCAGTTGACATAATCTTTCCCCACAGTATATTAGTAATGTGCTGGACGATAACCTCTGCCACATCCCTACAGGACTGAACTTTTGTTTTGGTGATGTCAGCCTGGTAGTGAGTTACTAAATGCAGCTTTCTGTGAAAGTCATTCGGCCTTACGCTTCCAAACGCAAGCGGTGAGCTGCTAATTGCTGAGAACACTGGAGTAGTCCGGAGAGCAGAAAAAACAGGAGATTACTTTATAAATTAAAGCCTGTTAAAACTGCTTGTTGTTACGACCACTACAGCGGTCTAGGAAGCAGGGAGACATTCATCTTTTATTGGACGTGGTTCTTGCTGAGTTTGAGAAAGGCTGTTGGTTATTTCTTCTATACAGCAGACCTCTTAAGAGATTCAAGTGTCAAGTGACATTTTCTCATTTATGAAAATTTCAGAATTTACAAAGCAGGGATCAGAACATTTGAATATGTTGTCACTTATGGATTTAATCTTCAAAGGTATTTAGCAAATACAATTTTCACTTAACCTCCAGGTTGTTAACAAGAATTGCTTCGTCACCATTGTGTTACTCATTTACAATTTTTTGTCTTCTCCAACTTTTTTACCCTGACAGCTTTTACAGGTTTTCCACATTAGATGTCTCTTGAAAATGACACTGATTTTCTCTACCTTTTAGCTGTGATTCTTTTTCATCCATTAGCAAGAAGGATCTTCTGGTAGACAGGGCATACATTAGCTAAAAAGCATTTTGGGAACTGGCAAAACACCTAGAGATAGGCAGGGGAGAGGGAGTCCCAGCTGGCCATGCCCTATGGCATTCCACTGCATCGTAGCAAACTTTTTTAAATGCAGTACCATCTGACATACTGCCTTTACCAATTGTTTGTGAGTGAGTGTTTTATTTATGGTTGTTGGCAAGGATCCGTATTAAAATGTAGCGTAATGGTAGTGCCTCTTCAAGATAAAAAGTCTTGAATTTAGCTTATGCAGGGGGCATGATGTGACACAGCAGGAATGCTTATATTAAAAGCATTGAAGGACTGTTCTTGTTTTGACTGTATGTTGTATTGGAAGGGCACTTAAGTATTCAGGATGGTACCATACCGTACACAGCGACTGCTAGAAAAGAAAGATGGAAGTGATTGCTCAACTCACTTTTCAGATGGTTTCATTTTTTTTCATCATGTTGCATCTACTTAACTGATGCACCACATTTTATTGGGTTTTGTATTGTTCCTTGTTCCAGTAACAGTTTGTAAAGCAGAATTCAACAACTCTTCCCAAAACCAGACTGCGTCAGGCAGGATTGCTTTTCCAGAAGCAAGCTCAGGAGAAGAGCAGCAGAGCAGAATTCAGGACGCTGTGTATGTGACGTGGTCAGCGCATGGCAGGGGCTTGCTTACTTTTCAGCAGTTTGCCCAAATTCATATCCAGAGTTACATTAACAAAACAGCAGCCTTAGAGTCCCCATTTGTCCTGTCAAGGAGGGCCAAGGTGGGTCCTTTTTTATCCTCACTGTAAAGACCAAATAGCAAGCAGTCCTTATGGCAAAGCGGGGGAAGGGAAGGCACATTTTAGACCCGCGCAAGAGAAATAAAAGGCAGCCAAATTAAGTGTATTGCAAAAGCACAAACATCTGTATTCTGATGCTGTCCTGGTCATGAAAGTTAACATTTTCCCCCAGCAAAAGCAATCTGCTCATTCATCACATTAGACCAGGAACACCAGAAAAAAAAAAAAAAAATCTTGTTAAGTTGCAGAAAGCTTCCATGAATCTTGTACCTTTTGTAGAAATTTTACATTTTGAAGTACATATGATAGCTCTGGGCTCTTCAAATGGCCTTGCTGATGTTTTTGTTGTTGGTTTTTAATACCTTAATAGCGTTTAGGAAAGGTTAGGTCAGCATAGTAAAAGCTGAAAAAGAAAATCCATTTCAACTTAACAGTGAAGTCTCACAGGAGCCCCAGGCTTAGATCTGGACTTACCTTTTCCATTTTTAGGCACACAAGAGGCATCAGGATGTATCTCACATGTCTGGTGAGACTTCCATGGGTGTTAGGGCTTTGTTATAACAAACACTGCCATGCCAACTAATGTGAAAACCAGATTATTTTATTTTTAAAGATCCAACAGTCTATCATCCTCTGCTGTGTAAAAGAACAGGTTCTTGTACACATCCACCCTGCGTACAAGAACAGGCAGAGCATGGGTAAATGGCACCGTTAAACCAGGTGGTGGGATAAGGCATTCACAGTGTGACTCAGTACACCACAAAGAGCCCTTCCTGTGAAGAAGGACAAAGACTGAATTTTCCCAGTGCCTAAAAGTAGGAAAGATTTGTTTTTCTAGATGATAACACGGCACCACAGGAGCCCTGCATGTCAAGCACGAGTGTAAGTATAAATGCAAAGTGGCTGGGCACAAGGGAGTTAATATTAAGCAGTTAAAGATGCAGAATACTACCTCAACTATAAATGCCTTAGAGGGTAGGGCTAGGAGGCTAGAGAGGAGAAAAGAAACCTTTAAACATAAATGTTACCAAAGAGTAGAACAGGAATGACCAGAAGGTTGATGAGTAAGATGGATGGATTGGGAATAAGGCTCAGCTGCAGCAGATGAGGGGAAGTTGTGAACCCCAGAAGATAACGATACTAACGATCTACTACAGTGATTTTTTAATTTTTTTTTCCACAATGACCAACTGGTTCATTGCTCATGCAAAGTTTGAGGAAGACCATTTCCCTAGTAATTAGATAACGAAAGGAAAAAATATCTCAGCAGCTGTGTCAGGACTATTGAGTTATCTGTGAATCCCTCTCATTCGTAAATGAAGGGCTGCATTCACTTCGTTGACTTGGAGAGAAGGAAGGAGGTGGCAAAGACATGAAACTTGAATTTGTTCCAGTGTCTGCTGAAAGCTTCTGGCTTCACTGCTGTTTCAAAGTGACTGTTTCAGTGTTTGCTGGGGCTGTACAACATCTTTCTCTGGAGCAGTACAGACTGTGCTATCCAAAGGCAATACAAAGGCATTCTTTTCAAGCCGGTAAAAACTAAATCTTTCATGGAAACTTTGTGTCCATGCCTGGCTTACCCAGGAGACCCCAGGAATAAAGTGATTTTCAAGAGGGATTTTTTTTTATCATTTTATTTATCAAGTGTTGTTACATACATTGAGAAGTTCTCTATGGGCTTCCATCCTTATATACATTTATAAGTTGAAGTAATTCCTTGCTAACAGATGAAGGAGGCACAACTAAATGCGCAATGAAATTGAAAAGTTAATTGATGTAGTGGAGATGACAGTGATCCTATTTCATTTTTAAGTTTGGCTTTAATGAATGTTCCGTTTGCTTTTTTTAAAGTTTACTAATTCTACATGTAATATATTATGGTACTAAAGAAGCACTTAGACACGAGTAACTGTATTGGCGTTTAATATAACAAGTTACTCACTAATAGGTAAATGAGGCAGGGACACAAGCCGAGGGGAAGGACCATGTTCTTCCCTCAGTTGGGCTGCTCCAACACCAGCTTTAGCTGACTGGGAATCCTCCACGCTCCACAACGAGCAGTTACTCTTACAGGAGGGGGAAATCTTGACACCATAACAGTTCTCAGTCCTTTGTCTTGAAGATTTCTGGAGCCTCTTGCTCCGCTCTGGTGGGTGCTGCTTGCTTAATGTTATCTGCTCCGTTGGCTCCTCCACACTCAACTAGTTTGGATCACAGAGATTCAGTGCCATGTCATTTCCATCTGCTTCTTGTTTAAAAAGCTGAGGTTATCACCCATCTTGTGCACAGGCCTGCAACTTTTCATGATTGATAGAATATATTCTGCTTGATTTGGGGGAGAAGGGGTGTTTAGTCTCCACCTCACTTTTCTAATGCCCATATATACACAAAAAGTCAGTCCCATGGTATCTATTACACATTATTTCACTAAGCAACCAGCCAAGTCTTTGTTCTGTAATTTAGTAGAACAGAGTAAGCCTGAACTTGACCCTCCAGCCATTTTAAGCAAACAACATCTGTGGGAAGCCATGAGGTTTCCAATACATTGACTCACTGCAAGGTCCTTAAGAGCAAATCTTCTTGCAGAACATGTTGTATACTTTTCAGCATCATCACTGCAGTTGGTATGCTGTGTCAAGCTTATACTGATCTTACGTAGATTACTTTTAGCTGGTTTTATTATCTCAAAAATGGTTTTTCTGGAGAGTGGGAATGAAGTGCAGGAAAAAATGTGGGTTGTCTTTTTCAAGCGTGCTCAGAAATGGCTTTTAACACTCACCCTCAATTAGGCCCTCAAAGAATCACATAGGGTTGGAAGGGAGCTCTGGAGATCATCTCGCCCACCCCCCTGCCAAAGCAGGTCCACCCAGAGCAGGTCCCACAGGAACGTGTCCAGGCGGGTTTGAATGTCTCCAGAGAAGGAGACTGCACCACCTCCCTGGGCAGCCTCTTCCAGGGCTCTGCCACCCTCACAGGAAAGAAGTTCCTCCTCATGTTTAGGTGGAACTTTCTATGTTCAAGTTTTTACCCATTTCCTCTTGTCCTGTCCCTGGGCACCGCTGAAAAAAGACCGACCCCATCCTCTTGACACCCTCCCTTTGAGTATTTATAGGCATTGATCAGATCCCCCCTCAGCCTTCTCTTCTCCAGACTAAAGAGACCCAAGTCCCTCAGCCTCTCCTCATAAGGGACATGCTCCAGGTCCCTCATCATCTTTGTAGCCCTAAGGCACCTCCTAAGCAGGTCTGCAGGGGAAGGGGAGGTGTCAGCAATGGGTGTGAGCACCACTGAGGAGGAGCAGTGCCCAGAAGGATGCAGACTGGCTCCAGTACTTGGCATTGGAACCAGACCTGGCATGGAGAGGGGCTGCCTTGGCTGCCAGAGGACCGAGGGGCTCTGTGCTTGGCCTCCCTGTTTCCTCCCTCCATTCTCTTCCTCCGTGTCAGTCTGTGTGCCATGGCTCCTTCCCACAGGTGGGTGACCTTCCCTCCCTCCAGCCACCTCACCACTCTTCCCTGTGCTTCCAGCCGTAACTCCCCCCGGCCTCCCCACACCACAGCTGCAGCAGCTCCCCACCTCTCTCCCCCCCAGCTCCTGGCTTCACCAGTTGTTTCCCGTCCCTGTGATGTGATGGGTGCCCCAGTCCTGTCAGAGAGGGCACAGCAACTGTGTGATTCTCACATGAGGGTTACATGAGGAGCAGCTTGCAATGGCCATGTCGTCACAGAAACCCAAGCACACACTGGGGACATCATCCCCCAAATCACTCTCATAGAATCACAGAATCTTCCAGGTTGGAAGGGACCTTAAAGATCATCTTGTCCAACCGTCAACCTAACTGACAAATGCTGCTGTTCCACACAAACATGCACCTTCTTGATGATTAACCATCTCTTTGGTCTTCTCTTCTTCCTCCATGTAACACCTCTTGTCCTGTTTTTCTTTCTGGGCTCATCCCCCACGTTCCAGAACAATGTCCTGGCACGTTCCTTGCAGACCACCCCTCAGAACAACCTCTCCCAGCGACCTTACCTGAGCTGAGTTCACAGAATCACAGAATCACGGAACTGTCGGAGTTGGAAGGGACCTTCTAGAGACCATCCAGTCCAATTCCCCTGCCAAAGCAGGGCTGCCCAGAACACATCACTCAGGAGCATCCAGGCGGGGCTTGAAGATCTCCAGAGAAGGGGACTCCACACCCTCCCTGGGCAGCCTGTCCCAGGGCTCTGCCACCCTCACCCCAAAGAAGTTCTTCCTCAGATTGGAGTGGAACTTCCCATGTTCCAGCTTGTGCCCGTTGCCCCTCATCCTGTCACCAGGAACCACTGAGAGGGGTCCGGCTCCACCCTCCTTCAACCCACCCTTTAGAGACTTGTCAGCATTAATAAGGTCTCCCCTCAGCCTTCTCTTCTCCAGGTGAAAGAGCCCCAGCTCTCTCAGCCTTTCCTCATCAGGGAGATGCTCCAATCCCTCCATCATCTTTGTTGCCCTGCGCTGGACTCTCTCCAGCAGTTCCCTGTCTGTCTTGAACTGGGGAGCCCAGAACTGGAGGCAGGATTCCAGTTGTGGCCTCCCCAGTGCAGAGCAGAGGGGGAGAATGACCTCCCTCCACCTCCTGGCCACACTCTCCCCTACGCAGCCCAGCATTCCCTTGGCCCTCTTGGGGGTTTACTCTCCACCAGGATCCCCAGACGCTTCTCCTCAGAAGTGCTTTCCAGCAGGTCCACCCCTGACCTATATTGGTGCCTGGAGTTCTTCTTCCCCAGGTGCAGGACCCGACAGTTGCCCTCGTTGAAGTTCATCAGGTTCTTCTCTGCGCAGCTCTCCAGCCTGTCCAGGTCATGCTGGATGGTGGCACAGCCCTCTGGAGTGTCAGCTAGTCCTCCCAGTTCTGCCTGCTCCTCTTGGCTGCCAAGGTAAGCAAGCCCCATCTCCAAAGCTACCCGTGTAATATGTACCCTGGAGCTCTATTTATGGCGTCACTACCACCACCCCAGACTTTACAGCTTCCTCTGGGGCAGCTGCTGTCGCCAGAACGTATCAAAGACATGGGAGGGAAGGAACGGTCTTGTGCTTGGGTGCTGGGCTGAACTCGGGCAAACACTGTCTGTTCATTGGCTTGGCTGCAACTTCAAGTAATTTTGGGCAAAGCACTTCATTGCTCACGTTCTCACCTGCAGTGGGGCCACCAAATGACAGTGCCAGGTACATCTGGGGCTGTTGGTGGACAGCCGGCTGAACACGAGCCAGCAGTGTCCCCAGCTGGCCAAGAAGGCCACCAGCATCCTGGCCTGTGTCAGGACCAGCGTGGCCAGCAGGAGCAGGGCAGTGATGGTGCCTCTGGACTGGGCACTGGTGAGGCCTCACCTCGAGGGCTGTGTCCAGTCCTGGGCCCCTCACCACAGGAAGGACATTGAAGTGCTGGGGCTCTTTCGCCTGGACAAGCAAAGACTGAGGGGAGACCTTATTTACGTTTACAAGTATCTGAAGGGCAGGTTGAAGGATGTTGGAGCTGGACTCTTTTCAGTGGTTTCCAGCGATAGGACAAGGGGCAACAGGCTCAAGCTGGAACATGGGAAGTTCCATTCAAATATGAGAAAAAACTTCTTTACGGTGAGGGTGATGGAGCGCTGGAACAGGCTGCCCAGGGAGGTGGTGGAGTCTTTCACGCACTTTCAGGGCGTGCTCTAGTGCCCGAGATTGTTGGTTGTGTCTGTTTGTGGCTTGTTTGTTTGTGGGTTTGTTTTGGTTTTTTGTGGTTGGACTCGATGATCTCAAAGGTCCCTTCCAACCATGAGGGTGCTGTGCTTCTTATCTTGCAGAAAACAAACTCTTCAGGTGGAAACCAGGCCTCTCCTATTTCTCTTGGGCCGAAGAAAATGTACAGTGCTGTATCAATGCTGAATAACATCAGCCTCCAGGGAGCAGTTACTGCAACTTCGAGTGCCTGTATTGGAGAAGACTGTGACTGTTCCCTTTCTTTCCCCACAGACCCATGAAACCATATAGGGTTATTTTTCAGCTGCTTATCCCTGCTTTATAGGGGGCACCAGTTATGGAATGGTGGAACAAAGTAAAACCGAACCGATGAGAAAAGTAGTTGTGGGTACTGGGATTTAAGCTATTTATTCTTCTCAGCCTGCTGAAGAAGTCTGCTTATTCCATTAACATCGATCCAGGCACATATAAAGCTACTGAAATGTCATACAAATGATAGTCTACCAAGCTGTTGTGTAGAACAATTCAGGTGGGAAGAACTATTAATATTAAACACTTCTCAACTTTGAATCCATGGGTAACAAAGGGATCAGGCTTGCTTTTCTTTTGAACATAGAATTATCTAGAAATTAAGTGCACTTTCTAGAGCTTCTCAACAAATTACTGTGGAGCTTTTCAGCAAGAAGCTGAAGCGCAGAGCCCTGCCTTTGCTCTGCTGCACACCAGAGTATTGCCTTCTTTGTCTCTGTAACTGAAGGGATGCACAGCCCAGAACGAGAGAACAGATACACAACCAACCATCAATCGAGGATTCTGAGGAAGGAAAATGTGTGTCCCTGAGCGATACGGAGGCTGGGGTGTTGACTCAAATAAATAGTGGTTGAAGACGAAGTGACTGGAGCACTGAATCCCTGGGTGCCTTCTGAAAAATTAGACCTTCCTGAAGCTCAGCCATCAGAAAAATGACACTTGAAAATCTTTGCCCAGACATGGCCTGTTGTTAAACCTGGCAGGATCAGTTCATATTGGCATCCAGAGCTGCTGTGAAACCACCATGAGTAAGAGAAGGCGGCAGTGGAGCCTGTGTGTTAACCTTGCATTTCCTTGTTCGGGCTGGCTTGTGTCACAGATGGAAAGACGACGTCTCAAGCTTCCATGAAAACTGTCTTCTCAGCATCCTGAAAATAACGTCTACAGCTTAAAAAGACTGACAGGAGAATCAACCTCGTAATTTGCCCTCCAAGTCCTGAATTTTTGCTACCATAGATAGCAGGCACCGGCAGGCAAACAACTCAAAGGTTGGTGCTCAAAGTAGCAATGAAACATTTTACTGAACTATCTGCTATCTTGACTGTTTCATTTAACCGTTAAGCGCTTCCACCAGAGGCTGCGAGGGAAGTGCAGAAATTGGGTGTTGGCGTGCCTCTACTACGTGCTAAGCACAGAGCAAATTTGTGGGACAGAAAGTCTCCGGTTCAAATATGAAATATGGATCAGCAGATGGGTATAATCAAACAGGAAGCATACGGAAACAATGACACGATTATCAACAGCATAATAAGCAATGGTCATAGCACACCAGGGCCATAAGCAGACTTCCTATTCTGCATGCCTAAATTGGGCATCTTAATACCTAAATAGCAGTCATCTGGCCCATTAAGGCAATCCAGAGCATCTCTCCTAGTTACTCCAACGCCGTATACAGCCAGTGGAAGCGACAGCTGTGGGTTTGCTCTCCAGCAACTCCCTTGAGCCCATCCGGCAACGCTCGAGACCGGTGCCAAGGGGGAAACAGCAGGTGCCACCTCAGGCTTTGTCCCCTGCCTCGCTGAGAGCTGAGGCACCGGGTGTCACCAGGACGCGGCATCCCGAGGCCACATCTTCAGAGGAGCACTGGCGTCCAAGGTCGGGGAGGCAAGTGGCCGGAGGCTGTGCCCGGGAGCTGGTCTCAGCCCGGCGTTGCCTGCCCTGCTGTGCCTTGGTCCGCAGCAGCCCACGGTGCAGCAGGACCACAGAGCTGCTCAGATCGGGAGTGGGAGGGCCTGGCTGCAGTCAACCCATCAGACTGATCTTCTAGAACCACAAAGTTATGGTCTGTGTTCGCAGGAGGGAGCAGTTTGCATCTTTTGTGTTACTAAATGCACAAGCAGGCCCAAAGCACAGGCTTTTACCCACCTCAGGATGGTCCCCTCTCCCTGAGTGCCAGATGGACACTCACTCTCCTGTGGGCCCTGGGTGTCCAGCATCCTTTTCTGCACCAATGGCGCTGATGCTGTGGGAGGGGTGAAGCACATGTCTCTTTCCAAACATGTCCATCACCCAGTTATGCTCTTCTCTTGAGAAATGAGTGGTTATTCAGACCCTGAAAGGTTATTAAAGACAGGCATCCACTTTCTCTGCTTTGTGGTGGAGTGCGGTAGCCAAGAAGCTGTTAGACATGCAGCATCCCTTTCTTCTTTGGTCCTTCCTTGAGCCTGTCAGTGTGCGGCACAGTCTGAGCAGGCTCAATGGCTCTGGGCCTCCCACAGACTTTCGGCTCTTCTGGACCAGATGCAAAAACTCTGGCACCGAAGGCTTCATGCTGTTCCACTTCTGAGTATGTGCAGTAAAGCATCAGCATCTAGAGAAAGCAGCAGTAGAAGCAGCACTGTTAAGGCTGGATACTTCCATGGGCTGGGAGCCCCCACTAGGATGTGGTACAAATTGTTCTGTTGAACTAAGGCTCCTAAATTACTCTTATTATCAGCCTCTGGTTTGCTAACAGTCAGTGCCTTGCCAATAACAAATGAACTTGAAGAAGCCTGGAATTCCAACTATTTTGTTTGAGATTCCCAGCGAATGTCAAGTTTACAGCCTTGCCATGTTCTGCTAATCATTTAAGCATTTAATTTGTCAGATGCTCAGAAGTTCACCATTTTCATGGTTCTTGCCTGAACATACTGGCCAAAACTTTTCCAGTTTTGTTCCTCAAAACAAGCACTTGCATCTGTATGTAGGCACCTAAATGAATACCTTGCTTTGCCACACTGAGCCCCCAGTCTCTGAAAATCAGCCACCCTAGATACCTACATATGCTTTTAGGGACCTAACTTTTGGCAGCCAAACTCATGTTTGTGATACTTTCAGATGTTTTTAATAAGAATCTAAACATAAACCAGACCAAAGAAAAAGAAAAGAGGGGTAAGGGGAAAGAAAGAAAAACAATACTCTGTAGGATATCTATGTGTTGACATAAAATATGGAATAACCCCTGTCCATTGCATCTATGCCTGCAGATTTTTCTTACAAACATGAATTATTGAAGCAGTAGTTCAGACTGTCCTTGGAAGAGAACTACTGTAGCTCACACCTACCCAAACAGCAGGCTCCACACGGAGATATTCTGTGGTGGTAATTCAAATGCTCATCACGCCTCAGCAGAAGGTCTTCACTTCTCCCACGTCCTTACTTCTACCTCTGGACCTTCTTAAACACAAGAAAAGGTTTTCATGTCTTCTGTTCTTACGCTATTGTCTTAGTGGTAACTATCCCTGGACAAGATAATTAAACTTAGTGTGTCCACATCTTCTGAAGCTTCCTTTCAGGGCTAATTTTACCAAAAGGGTGAAGGAGCCTGAGGGCAGAGGTCAGCTCTGGGCATCAGGCCCAGTCTGTGAACTGACAGTCTCAGGACAGCTTCTGGGTGAAGAAAAAGTTAATGATATGATGCCCCATTTGGAGCACCACATCTGGACATCTAGGAGACGCCCAATGTTGATGGCAGCAAAAATGACTTGATTCAGCTATTTCATTTCAATGGGGTTTGGTTTTAAATTTACAAATACGTTAGGCTCATCAACTCACTGCAACCTCAGGAAAAGCTAGAGATCTGCCTGAAGGTCTCTTGCCAAGCTGTGCTTTACTCCTTTGTTCAGAGAAAATAAACCCATGGGTTTCTTTCATTAACGTGGGCACACAGCACATCAGCAGGGTCAATACAACGGAGTGGTAAAACACAATGTGAACATTTTGAGATTTCTGCTGTGATTGCTCCATCCAACAGACTAAAGTTTAAAAAAAAAACAAACCCAAAGTTCTTCTGAGGTTCCTTCTTGCAACTCCCCTCGCTGCTCGATTGCTTCTCTGGTGAATGGCACAGTTGTGAGAGCGATTGGGCAAGTCACTCCCAGCTCCTCCAGCTGGAGAGCAGAGGCTGATGATTGCAGTTAAAAGACAGGGTAGTTCAATCAGCGCTTCAGCTTTTCCCACAACGCCGTCACCCACCACAAGGCCAAAACAGCACACCCAACTGTGGTCCTCTGACCATTGCCCATAGTCATAGTGTCAACAAGGCTCCCAGGCTGGGGAACCAAAGGTGTGTTACTGTTTTGTTGGGCCTAGGCAGAACGTTCAGCTGCAGTGACCCTCCAGCCATGAAAAGTGGGAAATCTTCTTCTTCACACAGAGACTGGAAGAGCATACGCCTCTGCCCAAAACTTAAACTGATATCCAAAAGGGAGTGCTTTCACTACGTACCTTCTTCCTGCTCTGGGCAGCATGAGAGCAGTGGAGCTGCCACAGCCTTGTACATACATGTTTGCTGTGATCAAAACCTCCCAGGCAGCATGTGTGCGGCACCTTCAGACTTCCATCTGGCCCAGAGTTTGCAGCAGGAGCTATAAAGGCCACAGAGCCCCTTGCTCAAGCCATGAACTGAAGCAAATATTTCTCTTCCCGTGTACGCACCAGCACACACACGCTCCTCTCCCGTGCGATGTTAGGCAAGAAGATGAATTTCACCTCGACAGAGGCATCCTATGGGGTACAGCACTTCCTTGGTGTGCGTGTGACTCAGCTCACTGGCCGTAGTCGGATGTTGTATAAAGCCGCCTTCATTCTTTACATTCAGTACTTCTCAGTTTGGTTTACACCCACCAAAAAATCTTTTCCCTGTTTTTCTTCCTTACAAGGAAAATAAACTTGTAAAGAGGGAGAAGTGAAGGGTTACATCTGGAGAGAGTTAGGGCTGTGGCTCAAAGGAGCAACTGGAATGTCTGTAATGCGGAAGTTTCTTCCACACAGCCATTTTTCTCCTCTTCTTGGGAAGTACAGAGACATGCTGCTGCTGTTCACAGAGCACAAATTCCAGTGAGGGACTGCAACAGCATCCCCGCTGAAGGCACAGGCGGTGATTTACATTGGTGCTACCCACTCATTGTGGACATTGTCGGGAGCATCTCAGCATCAGAACTTTACTTGTCTTGGAGCTAATTATAAGAAGCCACAGTCACAACAGGAGCAGCAAAATTTATAAATGGCTCATTCTGATAGGTTTTGGCATGTCAGTTGAGTCACCATCCCTGAATTGAGTCACCATCCCTGAATGTGTTTAAGAGTCCTTTAGATGTGGTGGTGGGGTATTTGATGCAGGGGAGAACTTTGTAGAGTAGGGTTGATGGTTGGACTCGATGATCCCAAGGGTGTATTCCAACCTGAATGATTCTATGATTCTATGTATTTCTGACAAGCTGAGTGCTTGCAGACCCCGCTGAAGTCAGCTGGCATCAGGGGTGTTTGGCAGAGAAAAAGACCCTTTGCGTAGATGGTGACTTGGAGATCAGCAGTACCCAGTCTGCCACAGCCCCACAGCTTCATTCGCCTGTTACAGACACTACGTTGGGAGGGCGACATCTTCCAACTTCAGGGTCAACTCTGAATTTTGAGGAGCGTATGGGATGAAGTGAGAGACAGAAAAGGAAAATACTTTTCTTTGGTGTGAATTAGCGATGTGAAGGCTGGGGAAATGCACACACAGAGGATCCAGCCTCTAGATAGTCTAGGATATCTCTGACCACAGTTCTCAAGGGCTGGGGTGAGGGGTTTTTTGTTTCCTCAAGGTGAATGATATGCAGTTCCAAACCACTCACTTCTCAAGCTGATGTAGTTGGTCATTAAATTTTTTTTAAACAAAAGCTTCATTTCTGATCCTGAAACTCAAGTGTTTATCTGCATCTGTTTTTCTATTTTAAATCCCTCTTTAAAAAGAAGAAACTTGCCCAGATACTTAACTGCTTTAAAAACAACTCAGTTTCTGAAAAGAAGGGTCAATATTTGAAGCCCTTAATATTTATTTAAGTAAATGTCAAAAAGTTATTTTAAATTAATGTGGCATCTCAAAAACCATTATATCTGATTTTTTTACACACAGTTTATAAGTTTGTTGGTTTATAAACAAACTTATTTTGGAATAATGAAAGTCAGAAAAGAGAAAAAAAAACAATCTATGAGGCAATAACAGCTCCAGGGATAAATATTTTTTTCCATTCATAATGCCTGGAGTGTTTGTAATATACAATATTCTGCATACTGTTCTTGTTTTGCTTTTCCCACAAGCATGGCAGGCTCAGGACAAGGTTCTGTGAAGCAATATTGAACTCTACTTGTTCTTAAAAATGCCACTCGGTGGAGAATGGAAACTACCCTTCCCCATTGCGGATATTCTTCTTTGTCTGAGATATTCCAGCTTCTACTTGCAGTCCTTTATTCTTTCCTTTCCAAATTGTCTAGCATAGTACAAAGCTATTCCAAAGTGAAAGTATTGATTAAGAAAAGAATTTGCTGTTCACGTCAGTGTTTAGCGTATTTTTGGAAATAATTGTGAGCAGAAGAGCTACCAGCATTTCAAATGAGCAACATCTGCACTGCATCTAGCAACTGGCTTTTCAAACATTCCCATGTGTGCTTGACTTGTTCCTGCACCATCTCCAGTAACTATTCCTGGTAGTTTTATATGTCACTGGAATGGATGTGGAGGAGCAATTGTGTTTAAAAATGGTGAAAACCACAGTGGAAAAGCTAGGACAGGGGCACGGAGATCTCCTCGCTCACTTTTGAAACAAATCCACTGGTCCCAGCATGACAGCTATGAAAGCACTGGCCTGACAGTCCATCATCATGAAACTAAAGACTCTACCGTGCCTCAGATTTTGCCATACTTCATGCTTGAGCGCTTATCTGAATCTCCTGAACATCCAATTACGTGGGAATTAATTACACACCCTGTTAATTCATCTGACATATTCTGATTAGGTGATTTGCCAACTATTTAGCTGTCCTCACTGTTGAAAACCCATGTCTCATTTGCAGTCCAAATTTGTTTAACTTCAGCACACAATTGCTGCATCTTCTTACACCTCTCTTTTGGATGGGGAATTTGTTATCAATATGTTATATCATTATCAATATTCTATATATGTTAATATAAGAAGTTAAAAGATGGTGAACATTCTAGCTTATCCCATTTCTGGCTCCCTTATGGTAGAAACACAGAAAACACAGCAGGAGATATGACGCCTCTGACATTTCTGTTGAAAATGTGTTAAGAGTTATAAATCTGCGTGCAGAGATACTGAAACTTAAAATGGGTACGATTGTACTGAAACAGTGCAGCCTTTACTCCTAAAATGGAAAGCAGCCATGGAATTATTTGCCCTGACAAGAATAAAATAAATCTTGCATGCAGCATAGGTTTGAGGGGGAAAGGAGAAAAACCATGCACTACGGATCCTGATTTGGCAGGGCTTCCATTAGTTTTTCTTTGGGAAATGTTTCTTATCAAGATGACTATCTGGGATACTTCTCATCTTTTCTGTTCCTTAGGGTTTTTCCTTACAGAAAATGTCTTAAAATTCTAGATATAATTGCAACTCTCTACCTTTTCAGACTCAGAGGTGCCCTGTGTTCTCTGCTCCCCAACGCAGACTGCTAGGCAACTGGAGGGAAAAACGCTTCTTTAGAAGTTGTAGCTCTTGTTTCATCACTTCTTTACTCCCTTGTCCAGTCACCCAGATTAATTCTGGATTGAGAACATAACTTAGAACATTTATTACTTTCCCTCAGGCCAGAGGACATTTATTTTTTACAGGAATATCTTCATAAATAATACTGTGCTTAAATAAGCGTGCTGCAGAAGCTGAATTGTTGTGAGCCTTTTCCACCCAGGAGGCCTGCAAATGAGCCTTATGGAAAGGTCCTCATCACTGGGCCATGAAGCCCCGAGAGCAGTCGAGATGGACAGGACACCAGTAATGCTGGTGGAACGGTTTTCTCAGGTGTGACACACAAACACAGCAGGCTTGGCTGCCTGCGTATCCAAGGCAATCCTACTAATCCCTGCTAATCCCACCGATTCCCTGATACACACGACTGTGTGTGCGGCTATGGCATGGCCACGTGCAGCAGAGGACACCTCGCAGTAAAGGAGGTGCACGGGGGTGCATGGGCCACCCCCCCGTGGAGACCTCCCTGCCCTGGCAGCTGAAACACCAGCCCAGCGGTGCCGTGTCTGTGGGAGCTGCTCCTTCCCCTTCACTGCCCCTGACAAACATCACACCGATATCAATGACGAATGTGTTGAGGGGAACGAGATGAGATAAGGAAAAGGAAAGAGGGAGGAGGCAAAAGAGAAATACACTCCTTCTGCAGACATGTCATCGCAGGAACATCTGCGTTGTGTCTGGGTGTGCTAATGATCTCCTCTCTGAAATCCCACTGCAAGACAATTAGGGCTGATAAATCATAAGGGATTTTTTTGTTGTTTTAAGAACCCAGATGCTGTGGTGGAAAAAAGGGGGTAAAAAGAAAAGAATGGACACCTTATCTTACCTTAAATCTGCTGAGTGTGGACACAAAAACTGTAACTTAAAAAAATATAGTACAGTGCCATAAAACACGAAAAGGGCAGGTTTTTTCCCAGTTTTGTCTGGATTCCAAGTCATACTCAAGGCATTTTTCACGACTCTCTCCTTTTTTTGTGAAAAAAAAAAAGTATCCTAGTCTTCCTAGTCTTTAGGAGTTGTGTATATATGTTCCTGACTGATGAACTCTTTTATGCACACATGAGCCTGTTCATCCAATAAAAAGTCATCTTAAAAAATCAAACCATAAATTATAGGATGATTTCATTGCAAAGGTTAGGGGAAAGTCAGGTTTGTTTGTTAATGTTTATTCTTTCCCTCTCTAGGACATACTCAATTAAAAGACAGCATGTATGGGGAGCTCTTCCCCTTGCGTTCGTACACACTGCCTCCCACACCCTCAAGCAGAGGTAGGAAGCAGAGCGCACACTGTTTATAGAGTTAAAGCTGGACAAACTATCTGCAGTAGATAGTCTGATTACCCTCAGCCCCCACCCTTTTCCCAAATTCTCTGATAGTTGATCCTGGTATTTCCAATTAGTTTGCTCCCGAGATTTGTCCAAGCAAGGGACTGACGGGAGGAGCCGGGTGTCAACCGCACCACTGCCTGGGAGAGCTGTAGCAGCTCCACACCTTCCAGAGACCCAGGAGGAACCACCTGAGAAGCTTACAAACACTGAGCAGCAAGTCAATCGACAGCAAAGAAGCCACTAATGAAGCACAGTTTTCTCAGGACTAGTAAACATTGTCTGGAGTCAGTGTCTGGAGTTTGTTAGTACAGAACCTCCCTCTGTAAAGGGTTTAGAAAAAAAACAACTTCCAGATTATCAAAGTCTTTTGTTCAAACCAAACTAGGGACAGGCTCCTGTGGGAAACTGCCACTGCAGATATGTTGGCCTTCAGTGGTCAACCACTCTCTGGATTTCCTTCATTAAAAGACACCTATGGTATGCCATTATCTGACGATAATGTTGATGCTAGTAGAACTGGAGAAAATTGCTGCTGATGGCAGAAATAGGCTGCCCAGGGAGGTGGTTAAGTCACCATCCCTGGATGTGTTTAAGAGCCGTTTAGATGTGGTGTTGGGGGATATGGTGTAGGGGAGAACTTTGTAGAGGAGGGTTGATGGTTGGACTCGATGGTCCCAAGGGTCTCTTCCAACCTAAACGATTCTATGATTCTATGGTTTCGGCAACTACAGTGCCATTATCATTAATAACACACAGCAATGCTGCTGTCAACTGATGTGATATATATGCTTTCACTGTGCAAGACATTTTGGTGCTAGAATTGACCTTACACCAGTAAGAGCATGGTTTTCTGAGTAGATAGTCCTAGAAGTGCAGGGTTTGCTTTGCAGACTTCTACACCTCAGGTAATTTCAGACAGTCTGGGAGCTCCACTTTCCATCGGGCTACGCGGGCTATTGAAAGCCTTTGACCCAATCTATCTCTTTGTAACAGCTGATTTCCCCTCTCAGTGGAGGGAGACCATGTCCTGTGAGATCGAATCACCCGTTGCTCTGGCTGATGCTCATGCAGATGAGAGAGAACAAACATTTTCTTTAGTATTGATGAATCCACACATGTGCAGAGCTTGTCATGAAATTTTAATAAGACCATAAATATTTCCCACTGTCAAGAAGCATTGCGGCCTTTGTCTGACAACAAAAGACAAAAAAAAACCCCGAAGAGAAGGTACCGAGATTTTCCTAGAACAGAGCAGACTTGAAAGAAATGACATGGGATGTTCCAGTGGAAAAGCTTTTGACATCTGGTTCTGCTCACACACATCATTTGCTACCACAGTAACTCTTGGAGGCTGAAATGGCCTGACTACAATGTAGGACAGGGATGGAGGAGGAAGAGTTTTTGACTCCCAAAAGATACCACGGCTAGAAAGATACCAAGGGTCCCTCTGGCTATCTACCACCCTGAAAGGGGATTCTCAAATGCTTCTTGTGCAGGGGCTGGGGGCCACGTATGAGCAAGAGGGTTGTCTTGGAGAGAAGGAAGATAGGGGATGAAGTACAGCTCTGGACAAGGTGGCTTCCCAGCAGTCATACCATACGGACTGCTAGAAAGTACCTTACCACCATCTCTGTGGTTGTGGTCATTCTTGTTTAGCTGGGAAGAACTCAGACAGCAACTACCTTGCATCTGCCCAAAACCAAGGACTTAGGTGAGCACCAAACGTATTATAGCTATAATTCTGTGATTGATGGCTAGAGGATTATCTCCAGTGCAGTGCTTCTACCAGTTGTCAGAAAGAGAAGACTGCCAGCGAGGACTGGGAGTGAGGGGCACCTGACCAGGCGGGCTAGACCCGGTACCACTAGTTCTCAGCTAGGATCCCCCATACATCTCTCCAGTACTAGACACCACTCAGTTACTTCTTCTGCAAGAATCAAATCCAAGATACTAGTATCCAGTGCAAAAATCCTGTCCAACTCATCTAATTACAGACAACAGTGGGGGCTCCACTGGAAACATGGGTTTATTACCTTTGTACCTTTTGATATAATTCTGCATTGCACGGCACTCCTGTGCTGCTGCCTTAGCAATTCTCTCCAACATTTCCATGGGTCTGGGTACAAAGACTGGTATTTTCTCATTCTCCTTCCCCACAGAGCTGGGACATTCAGGACCGCCCAGTTCAAATCCACCTGGACTTGTGCAAAGCATCTAATACTGTCCCACACAACATCCTAGTCTCTAAAATGGAGAAACATGGGTTGGACAGGTGGACCACTCGGTGGATAAGGAATTGGCTGGATGGTTGCACTCAAAGAGTTGCACAAAAAGAGTTGCAGTCAATGGCTCAATGTCTGAGTGGAGACCAGTGACAAGTGGTGTTCCTCAAAGGTCCATACTCGGACCAGTATTATTTAACATCCTTGATGGGGACCTGGACAGTGAGATGGAGTGCACCTTCAGGAAGTTTGCCGAGGACACCAAGCTGAATGGGGAAGTTGATACTCTAAAGGGAAGGGATGACATGCAAAGGGACCTGGACAAGCTTGAGAGGTGGGCCCATGCAAACTTCATTAAATTCAATCAGGCCAAGTGTAAGGTCCTGCACCCAGGTCGGGGAAACCCCAAACATGGATACAGGCTGGACGATGAGTGGATTGAAAGCAGCCCTGAAGAGAAGGACTTGGGGGTGTTGGTGGATGAGAAGCTCAACATGAATCACAGAATCACAGAATGATATGGGGTTGGAAGGGACCTCTGTAGATCACCTAGTCCAACCCCCCTGCAGGTCCACCTAGCTTGAGCCGTCAATGTGCACTTGCAGCCCAGAAAGCCAACTGCATCCTGGGCTGCATCAAGAGAAGTGTGGCCAGCAGGTTGAGGGAGGTGATTCTACCCCTCTGCTCTGCTCTGGTGAGACCCCACCTGGAGTACTGCATCCAGCTCTGGGTCCTCCAGCGTAAGACATCGACCTGTTGGAGCAAGTCCAGAGGAGGGTCACAAAGATGATGATCAGAGGCTGGAGCACCTCCCCTACAAGGACACGCTGAGAGAGCTGAGGTTATTCAGCCTGGAGAAGAGAAGGCTCTGGGGAGGCCTTGTACCAGCCTTCCAGTAGCTGAAGGCTACAGGAAAGACAGGGAGGGACTCTTTTATCAAGGATCGTAGCAATAGGACGAAGGGGAACAGTTTTAAACTAAAAGAGGGGAGATTTAGATTAGATATTAGGAAGAAAATCTTTACTGTGAGGGTGGCGAGACACCAGGACAGGTTGCCCAGGAAAGCTGTGGATGCCCCATCCCTGGAAGTGTTCAAGACGAGGTTGGATGAGGCTTTGAGCACCCTGGTCTAGTGGAAGGTGTCCCTGCCTACAGCAGGGGAGCTGGAACTAGATGATCTTTCTGGTCCCTTCCAACCCAAACCATTCTATGATTCTATGATTCTATAATTCTGTGAAATGGTGTGCAATGATATGGGCTGGTACAAGGCTACAGCAAAGTACTGGAGCATGACCCAGTACAAACTGGATGCATGCCAGCATGTTAACGGGGTGGTTTCTAAGTGAAGTGACCACAGATCAGCACAGCCAAATATCCTGATTATTCTCAGCAGAGTACAAAGCAGCTGGAAAAACTCCAAAATACCCCACAATGCAGATACCACCACACTTGCACTGTAAGAGGAGAAAAGCTGCACCTCTACTTATCGCCAGTGTCTTAAAGATGCAATTTGATGAAACTCAGAGCTGTATTTTAGTAATTTCATTATTCTAAAATTACCAAGTGATTTGCAGAAAAGCAGAGTTTTTGTAGCTGGACAAGTCTGCTGAAGTTGGCCATTAACATGATATCCCAAATACCCACTACTTGAGATCCTGCTGTCTTCATAAAGAGTCAAAGAAGCATGAGATAGAGGAGACCTGCAAGGTCATCCAGTCCCTCTACTTGACAGTGTTTGTTGTTTTGTTCCTCCCTGGTTTCCCATGTCTTCATTTAAACTTGTCCTTTTTTCCTTTCTCTTTATCAACCATATGAATCTCCTTTAAAATAACTGCCCTCCTTCTCAGTATCAGATCAGATAATAGAGTACACATTTCATGTCTTTCTCTTGTAGAAGTTGAAATTAATCTGTTTCCATTAAGGGCTCAATTGCAGTTAATCACTATTTATCCTCATCTCTTCATTTTAGCTTGTTCTGTGCACTTTTTGTCAGCTGTGGCCAATAGTCCCCCTCTCCCTTACCCACTCACCTGTGAACTTCCTCCTGCATTTAGTCACATAACTTTTTTTAATCCTCTCTTTAATGATCAGTGAATATTAGGATCTGTGTCTGATTTTATCTTCATGAAAGCCAGTAGTGATGGACTTCTTGGACCAAGAGAATATGTCTGGTTTCACTTGTTCTGAGTCCAAATCCTGCTCTTCCTTAAAGGTTTGTCAGCTTGCTTCCTTTAGAATTCTCTTGAGGCCAACAACGTTTTCTCTTGCTTCTTCTTTCCTTGCTCCCACTGGTAAACATTTAATCTACTTGTAATGCTTCCATCATTATTTCTTGTAACGCTTTTCACCCCAAAGCCTGGGTTGCTGGCTGTTTGGCAAGGCTGTCCTGACATTTTTGAAAGGAAGTTGACCTCAGGATAACAACTGCTACCTGCAACTAAACACTAACAACAGTCACAATTAACTGCCCAGTTACTAACTACTTTTTTTTCTTTGACCTTGCTTCCTTAGTTATGCTTATTTAAAAGGCTGCTGAGAATTACAGCGTTTTTTTCAACAGATTTCACGATACTGTAGCCGAAAAAAAATAGAAAAAAAAATTGCCATTACCAGCTCCATTCACCCTCTAATGCGTAATAATCAAATGACAATTAATTGTCAAGGTAACCTTGTAAGTACCCCACATCCTGAAGTAGGAGAAACCACAGTAAAAGCAAGTCATTTTCTCACCTTTATAAGGTGGCTGTTCAAACAGCCATGTAAAAACATGAATCTGAACCATCACTATGTGCAAAAGCCAAGGAGTCCACAGTACTTTAGAGTGCCTTTAGCTGCATTGTCAATTTTCCAAGGACAAAAGAAAACTAGAATATACTAAGGCCATTTATTTTGGCTCGGTCCAGATGTTTTTAATATGGCACTGTGCTAATGAAGAGTGGGCAGGCTGCACATAGTGCCTGATGCATGTAAGATGGAGCGGGTGTCCTCCTCTACCTCTGTTACAAGCATCTAAGATTATCTTTTTCACTAAACTACAGAGCAAAGATGCATTTTGCAGATCTCTGCAGATCCCGAGGATTTTGAAGCTGCCCCTTACCACGGATGCTTTAGTGGCTTTTGAATTACTGTGAAGCTGACCATCGCTGCAGAGTTAGATTCCAACAAACTTCTGTCCCAGCTTGCTTGACAAAACAGGGCATGAGATTTTTCAGGGAGCAACACATCCTCCAGAGAACAGGCTTCCACCATTTTCTGTGTCAGAGCTTCCAAATCAAAAGCTGAAACAAAGGCCTTTGACTTTAGCAAGATAAAGCGTTCTGACTTCACTCAAATGAAATGTTCTGGTAACTTCACTTTGATATTCCCAAAATTCAGCGTTTGGGAATACTTGGTATATGAAGGAGTATGAATTTTGACATTTCATTCCAACTGGAGACAAAAGCAAATTCAGATGGCTAATTATTTTTTTTCCCTCAGAACAGAACTTCAGCATTTGGACCAGTTCACAGCAGATTCCCATTTAGAGCGTGGATTTCCTGTCTGCTCTCCAACCTTCTCTAAGAGTTTGAGGCTAAAACTTTCTGCTTTGCTCCTCAGTAGATCAACTGATTAAAACAGTATCTGATCCGTAGTAACCAAAGGCTATAGCTTAAAAAAACCCACCATTTCCCTCTGCCCTTTATTTTTGTTTGCCCAAGGGAGCGTAGAAAAAGAAAATATTTTCTACAGACATTTTTTTTGGTTTTCAGAGGCCACATGCCCAAGGCTCCCGCCTCCTTGGAGTTGCAACTCCTTTCCCTATAGCTCTCTGCGGTATCTCGTATATCCTTCCTCCCGTTATTTGTTGTGCATCTTCCAAAACAAACACAACAGCGGAACCACAGGGTAGCTTCAGATTGCAAGGCTCAGCATCAAAAACTAAACTGGCTTTAGGCCGGAGGCAACACTGCTGCACATGGGGACTTGAGTTAAATCCCTCTAAAAAGCTGCTATTTTTTCCATTCCCCTGTAAATACTGGAGCAACGTTCACAACAACGCTTTCATGTTTTTCAAAAGGCAGCAGCCACTTGTTTTCATGTTTTGATGAACAGAGAATGTTCTTGCAGCAATTTTCAGTGGGAAAACTTTATCCCATAAACGCACTATGAAAGAACACTCCGGAGGATGTGGGATGGTGATTGGTATTGTCAGGAGGGCAAAACCCTGTCGTGTTCCTCAGACGGGAGTGTGGGGAACTGGAATTCCAGTTCAGATGGTTTTAGTGTAAATTAGTATGTGGCTGTGCATTGCACAAGATGGCATAACCCATCTGCTGCATTGCCCAAGCACCCAGCATGAGAGAAACAAAGGGCTTCGTATCATCAGAGCACTGTCGCTCAGCTCCTAAACAGCCTCTTCAAACCAACTTAACTACCAGTTCCCCTTCTATGGGAGAAGGGAAATTGCACGTGAGCTCTAACAGATCAGCAGCAAGACAGCTGACTTCAGAGGCTTGGTTTCAGCTAGTAAACTCTTGAAGAAGATTTGTTGTTTTAAAGATGAATCAGGAAGATACAGAAATCAGTATATACAGAAATCAGTACCATTTGCACAAACGTGAAGCAGGACGCATAGGGCAATCTATATGTTGTACACGATAATGCATTTTCTTACCTTCTGGGAAAGAAGGGGGACTTCGGGCAGACGTGTTCATTCTGCCTGCACTCTTGAGTTGGCAGGAGAGGAGCCAGTTCCCATCTGGAAGCTGCACCATCACACTAGCGTGACACTGAGCCAAACCTAATGCATGCCGCCTCCCAGCACTCGGTCCTCGTTATGGGCCTGTTATTCAACATACTCTTCACTATAAGGCCCTATGACTCCACTCAAATGTGGGAAACGGATAAAATCTCTTTGAGAAGCCATCAGATAAATGAGCATAGAATCATAGAATCATTTAGGTTGGAAAAGACCCTTGGGATCGAGTCCAACCATCAACCCTACTCTACACAGTGGGGTTAATTCTATGCCGATATTATGTTAGGAAAAGAAAGAAAGGTCTTAATATTTTTTAATAAAAATTTGTTCTCTCCTAGGCTATTCCTTTGATTCACCTTTTCTTGACTTGCCTCTGAAGGCTTAGTCCTACTTGCTCTCCAGTCACCTGTACAGTCTTCCCACAAAACGAGAGCAAATATAACTTGATGTTCTGATGTAAAACACAAGTAGGAAAGAAAACTTTCCGTGGCTGTAGGACATTTCAGATTTCTTTCAAAAGACAGCTCTCACGATTCCTTATTACTGTTGTGGAAGAATGAAAAAAAAATCAGAATCAAACCATTTCTAAATGTTTTCTCTGATTTACTAAGTCCTCACTTGACAGTGTAATTCAAGGCAGATAGAAAATATGAATAAAGATATTTTATTTCACACACAGAAGGTAATCTAAGTTACAGGAAGTTTACACATGTCCCCTTTAGGTGACACTGTCTCCCACTAAGGTTAGCACAGCCTCAGCTAGGGTGTGCCAGCTGAGAGCAAACACTTCCCTTGGCACAGCTGAAAGTAAAGACTCAACAGAACTGCCTGAAGATTAGAAATACCAAACACAGAATCTTCATGGTTGGAAGGGACCTTTGAGATCATCGAGTCCAACCGCAAAAAGCCATGCACAGTCTCATTTCCACCTGCTTATGATATTTCAAGAAGTCTCAGGAGAAAAAAAAAAATCATTAAATGTTGAGATACATATATATATATGTAAATGTTGTGTTTAAAATACAATGCTACATAACAGCTTTGGCCAAAAGTCAGGCTGGCATCTGTAGCTCAGCTGCCGGTGACTGGTGAGTGTCTCACTCTCAGAGGTGAATACTGTATCCAGAAAGTCAGAATTCCCTCGAGCTGGACCAAATATAGTTTGACTGAGACGAATCAGATGTGCTAGCACAAAGGATCCCAACCTCCATTTCATACCTTTCATAGCTGTGGAGACAGAGCAGGGAGAGGAACAGGGCCTCAGTTTGGGGCTGTGAACAGCACTTCTGAGCCACTTCACTGCTTCAAGGATGTTTCGGGTAGGGCTGGATAACCACGGTCAAGCAGCAGAGTCAAGAAGAGCTGCCATAATATTCAAGTATTTGTTTTCACTACGAATAAGACACAGATGAAATATGCTGAAGTTAAAAAAAAAAAAGTAAATAAAAATATTTAGAATGATATCTAGAGGGTACTTACGCTTACACACGAACCGGAACAAAGCACTTTTTTTGTTTGCTTTGAGAGTAAAATAAAAATGCAAAAAGCTTGGAATAAGATATAAAAACATGGGGGGTGGGTGTGTGTGTGTGTGTGTGAAACAACGCAGAAGTTAAATAATTTTTAAATGGGTTAGGCGAGACCTTAGGTGGTTTATTCTTCAAACAAGAACAAAAAGAATCACAGAATCTTCAAGGTT
>VXAK01021335.1:58667-76291 GCA_013399435.1 Arenaria interpres | reverse complement strand
CTCCTGGCCACGCCCCCTCCACACCCGATTGGTTGTCACGGGCTTCCGGGTTCCAGCTGGGGCTGGGGCTGTGAGCTGGGGGTCCCTGAGCTCGGAAGCCCCTCTGTACAGTGCCATCCAACCCTCTGCCCGGGCTCACCTCGGTTCTCGTCGTCACCGCTGCTGCCGGTGCTGCCGCTGCCTCGCGGAGCCACAGACTTTGGTACAGCACCAAGGTTAAGGAGGACTGAAAGTGAAATTTTGTCTCACCACGGTGGGCTCAGAGGGGGAGAAAGCAGAGATTATGGCCCTCAGTCCTTGGCTGTCACAAAGGAGCTCCTGCCAGTGATACGTCTCTGTACTGCCCTGAAAGAACCTTCCTGAAATGTCCCTCTTTCTTTTCAGGTCTGTAACAGCCTGCAATGGGTCCTTAGACACCTGGGACTGAAGACTTTGAGTTACAGTGATGGCTTTGAGGCTTAAAAATATCTGTTTTCCCCTTTGCTTGAAAGCAGTGGTTAAAAAGCAGAGAAGAGAAAGCCAGTGTTTTTATTTCTTCTCTGATAAAAGGTATAAAACCTTCAATAATTATAAAGAACTTAAGTCTCTGTAGCTATTCGAAGGCATATAGGTAATATGGTGGTCAAAAACTAAGAATAGATTCTGACTATAAATTAACTTAATTCTAAAATTTAACAATTTCGTCTTTCTAATGTGTGGTAATATCTCTTAGTTTACATGGATTAATCTTTTTCAGCATGGAATTTTGTGTTCTTCGGTATCTTACTTTCTTAGTCTTGTAGGTACAAAATGAAAGCTTATATTGTCCCAGTGTCTTATGTTGACACCTGTGGCTAAATAAAAATCAATTACAAGCCAATTTTAAACACAGTGTGGATTCCCATACAGAGATACAAAGGAGAAGGAGTACAGGTCACATTTTATACCTTTATTTTTATTTTAGGAAAAGACTCTGAAAGGGAGTATAGCCTGCTAACACTGTTTAATGTCAAAGCAAGCCTAATGTTTTTGTTTGCATGAGAGCAGGTCTCTATGAGGGAAAGCTCTTCATACAAAAATAGTTCTCATCCTGCAGAGCTTCTTGTGCCAAGAAAGTTATGAGACATTCAGCTTTCTTTGCTCAGCTTTCACAGACTCTTTGAATTCCTTGGCTCCTGATTTTAGACATTACAAATGTCAGTGAAGCACAAACTTCTCATTAACCTGCAAAGGTATTCTTGATGGAAATCAGAGAAGAAAACTGCTAATAAATCATGTCCAGTTGCAGCTGAATGGGACAGGAAAGCCTGAAACTAGCCCTAGAGCATCACACTTTCATATTTTTGAAATAAAACTATGCTGAAGACACCTTTTTTCCATCCAATCTTGGCATTCACTGCATTTTAGATTTGCTGAGAGCTAGTCTAGTTGGGACTGATATTACACTTGGGAAAAGAGTTATGGGCACCTGAGTAGACAGATGAAGGCTCCACATTAATTAGTGTGACATAAGTTTGACATAAAGTTGTAAAACAAACAAATGCTTGGTCATTTTTTACCCAGATTATTTTTATCACCTGCGTATTTTAATATAATAGAAGTTGTGTAAAAACAATTATTTTCTCAAGAATTTCCACTTTTATTTAAAACTAGCAATCTGATACTAATGTTTTAGATTTTTTAGCAGAATATCTAGGAAAAACATCACCTGCAGGCTGAAATAGCAGGAGGACAGTATATTTAATAACCCCTAGGCAATTCTACCCCTAAATTCATATAATACCATCCAGGAGGTAAAGATAATCTAAAACCCAGGCTGCTCTGAGAAAGAAAAAACACTCTGCCATATGAATTCATTACTTCATTATTAAATTAATATTCGCTTCAGATCCATATCCATTTGAAGGTCACAGAGCTTAGCTATAAAAACTTAAATAGGTTAAGCTCTCTCGATGCCAAAGACCTCTGCATTTTAGTTAGGCATCTGTATTTAATGAGGATTCATCAGCCTCTTTTCACGTGGGCGAGCAGCAGTGTATTCTCAGTGCAGTGACCCCAGTTGCCAGCTTGTTATCCTGATGGGCTATACTGCACCCAAATATGAGAATTTTGAGGGTGAACTTAAAGCTTTCATTTCTCCTGAGCTCATTCAGCTGAGCTATGGAGGCAGCTCTTGATACTGTCATATTTAAACGTTGGATTATTAACAACCCTGGCCTCATATTACCTGTGTTGCAATTACATTGCTTTATAAGAGTGCAAGGTTGCCTTAGGAAATAAAAAACTTCTCTTGAAAACTAAAAATTATTCCTTTCAATGGGACAAAATGGACATACTTGTAATTGTGTAGCTTGATGAAAATAAGTAATAGCATACCGTGTACATTTCAGACGATACAAAACAAAACAGCCTACCTGATTCTCTCCTCTCTTATAGCATTGACTGGTGCCATTGCATCTGATATGTACAGAATTTTCAGTATAAGTAGCTGTGATTTATACTGATGTTGCATTTCTTTTGTCCAATTAAGTGGTTAATATAAGCTCAAAGCTATTTAGAAGATTCTCCACTTGCCTTATGGACATTCAAAATACATACGAATTTTCTTGGAAACCTAAACATTTTATTTCCTTTTCAGCAAGAAGGTTCTTGAGAACGAAGACTGCTTTTGGTTTTAAGTAAATGAATTTGAAGTTAGCTTTGAATTCCCTAGGCTTTTCCTAGAATGCAATACCTTATACAGATAGATAACAGTGAGTGCTGTGTTCAGTGTTCAGTAAAATCTTCCCCAATAGCTGCAAGCACAGTCTTCTGAGGAACAGGGAGAGGAACAGCCTTCAATGCACTCAGAAGAGTCCTGTGGTTACACTTGTCACAAGTATCCACTTGATTCCTCTGCATGTTACAAGGAATACTGGATTGCTTAGTACGCTGCGCTGAGGAGACTAAATTTGATGGTTATAGCTTGTAGAAAATGCAGAGATACAAAACCAGGAAGCTTTAAGTAAGAATCTCCAGAAGGGGAAAACCCGTGCTTCGCGGGAGAAAATATAAAACCAGGAAGCAGCAAGTTGAACTGCCAAACCACAGGAATGGGTGAAAATGAGAGTGTGAGACAAAACTAGGGCAGAATTTTTTGCAGAGGACTTGAAAAAGCTGCACTATGAAACAAGTTACAAGTCCTCAAAGACAGTCAAGAAAGCAAAATTCTCAGATGACACAGATTACTACTAAAGCAGTAACAGAAAGCAAACATTACATGATATGCTTATTTTCCAGCTGTGTGTATTTTGTCCCTTCTCCCTTCTCTCCTCTCTGCCTGAGTGCTCTGGGGTTAAATGATCTTTCCTTATACAAATTTTATGGAAAAGCCAAACATTGGAATTGCAACAGCTAGGACAACCAGGGGACCATATTCCCTTCCTGCAACCTGAAATAGGTACTTGCCTCCTACCTTCCCTGGTGAGGGGTCAGGAGAATAAGTCTTATGAGGAGCGGCTGGGGTTGTTCATCCTTGAGAAAAGGAGGCTGAGGGGAGACCTCACTCTCTACAACTCCCTGAAAGGAGGGTGTGAACAAGCAGAGGTCGGTCTCTTCTCCCAGGTCACAGGCGATAGGACAGGAGGAAATGGCCTCAAGTTGCGCCAGGGGAGGTTCAGATTAGATATTAGGAAATATTTTTATACTGAAAGGGTTATTAAGTGTTGGAATGGGCTTCCCAGGGAAGTGGTTGAGGCACCATCCCTGGAGGGATTTAAAAGATGGGTTGATATAGTGCTTAGATGGTTTAGTGATGGTTTTTGTCAGAGTTGGGTTGATGGTTGGACTAGAAGATCTTAAAGGTGGCTTCCATTCTAGACAATTCTTTGATTCATTCCTTAGTTCTTTCATACCTTGATACCTCTATCTCAGATGACTTTTTACAGTGACTCTTCAGGCCTTTTAAAGAAATTAGGCAAAGACTAGGGGTGAGAGGAAGCCCTGTCATGGATGACAGGAGCTAAAAAACAAGCATAGTCACCTGTTTGAAGAGAGGGAGGTCACCAGTGGAACTCAGTGGGGTGTTGGCTTGGTGTCTGTGCTACCTAACACATTCATAAAGGTGGAAAAGGGAGCAAGCAAGAAGGCGACACAGCTTGCTTCTGATACAAATTCAAATTCATGGCAGATGGAAATGATAAAGGCAGGCAGTGAAAGACTGCAAAAGGAGACTGCTTGAGTAATGAAAACAGCAGAGGAAATTTAGTGTAGAGAATTGTAAAGTGATGCACATGGGAATAAAACATTCTAGTTTCGCATATAAAATGATGGGTTCTGGGTGGACCATTTTCACCGTTCTTGTTTTATAATAAATAGCTCCATGAAAAACGCACTTTCTCCTCATGCTTCTCTATGGACAATGGCAGAACCAGCCTTTTATTTTCATTCTTTTGTTTTGCTTAAAAATAATGCTGCCAGAGGTACTCCAAAAGTTATCTCCAGATAACTAGGCTTTTAAAACTCTATTAATTTTTCCAGTCTAGGGAGCCTGCAATATTTGCCTTGTGCCACATTAATCTAAGGCCATTTGTTCTCCTGATAATTAAAAATGGACACTCATGGTGGCCTCTTAATGTTGTGAAATGCATTTCTATATTTATGACACCATGTTGGGTGCTCACAGTACTTTGTTATCAAGCTTCTGAGATGATATGAATGTCAAGATTTATAGTGAAAGCTGACAATTGCACTTTGGGAAAGTCATAAATGTGAAGTCTGTGGCCCAGTGTGTAGCAAAATGGTCAGTGACTGCGGACAAAGGTTAACACGGTGGAAAACGGTGGAAATCTGATTTAAGTGAAGGGTTCTTCATATCTTTCTCAATATTACATCTTAATTTAACAGTGTTTTCCACACGGTATGAGATTTTTTTCTTCCTTTTCAATAATTGGACAGATGCTTGAAAGCATAATCAAGAAAACAAAATGGTATAATAGGGTGTTGAATTGCAGTCTATTATTTTTCTGCCTTTTCAAGGCATTCTAAAACACTTTTTTTTTAAAGATTGAGCTTCAGTGGATGTTGCACTATTTAAAGATGGGTCTTCGGAGAGTTACATCTATGGACTGTTATACCAAATGCTCAATGTCTTAAAAATACATCTCTTGGAGACAGAAGGGTTGCAGACTCAGACTTCATTATTGCCAGTACCGGAACAGAAGATTTTCAATATTTCTCATCTGCAGTCAGTCAGAGAAAAAAGGCTTAGAAGAAACCTCATTTCAGTCAACAGTTTGGCTTTGGTGTAAATGATTCCACTACCACTGGTTAGTGGTAGAAAACAAAAAAATTATATGAGGACTTGAATAATTCAAACTAAATCTTAAAAAAAACCCCAACTGCTTCATTTTGTCAACAGGGGACTGGGAGTTAATCAAATGTGTTGTACAGTATTTGAATGAACTTATTCACTGCATCATAAATTGTGAAAGATGTGATGGCCTATTTTTATATCACATATTCACCATTTAAGTATTCTTAGTCTTAACATTCCCATGCTTTTTTTTTTTTTTTTAATTCACTTAGAATGCAACAATATTAAACAATAATGAAACCTAATGATGAACACCAAGCATGAAAACTGAAATTAAGCATAAGAAAAAGAGACTAACAAACAAACACAAAAGAAAAATCAGAAGCAAAAAGTAACAGAAAACTTCTGGAGAAAAAGAAGAATGAAAGCATAAATACATATCTATCAACATAAAAGAAACTGCCTAATTGTCTTGAAGGTCACCTGTCAGTTTTCAGAGGACAGCTGCTGAGAAATGAACAGACATCAATGAGGCCACTGAGAATTTTGCTGAATGTAGTACAATCCATTCATGACTCAGAATTCACTGCCACAGAACTGAGGGTAGAAATCAGTGACTACTTGCTTTAAAGCACAGCTAATTGCCCCTCAAACAAACAAACGAACAACAAACAAATAAACTCACCAAGAAAAGCAAATTATCTACAAAATAACCCACTTTGCTTGCATTGAATTATTGTCAGTGTTGGGCTTGTGACCCAGCTGAGCTGTTCTGATAATGTCTGATACCTAAAGAAGGTATTGAGAGGAAAAGAGGAAATGGGCACAAACTTGAACATAAGAAGTTCCATCTAAACATGAGGAAGAACTTCTTCCCTGTGAGGGTGGCAGAGCCCTGGAACAGGCTGCCTAGAGAGGTGGTGGGGTCTCCATCTCTGTAGACATTCAAACCGCGCTTGGATACATTAATGTGGAACCTCCTCTGGGTTGGACTAGATGATCTCCAGGGGTCCCTTCCAACCCCATATCATTCTGTGATTCTGTGAAGGATTTTCAGGGCATACACACATAGGGATAGAGCATTATAGTGGTTAAAATGCCACTAGGTCTTTTTAACAGGAATGCACTATAATGTCATTTCTAGATCTTTTCAATTCAATAACGGCATCAAACTGGTAGCTATAGTTGGTGCACTGGGCAAGTGATTCTTTTCCATGTTTGCTCTGTTAAACTCTTGTCTATAGCTCAAGATGGTGAGATCTGCTTTGAGACAAATAAGTTACAACAGAGGCAAGTAAAATCAACAAGACTAAGAAGATACAGTTCAGCTGATGGAGCAAAGGATGAAATATCAAGAAATGAGGACAGCTATCCCAAGCTTCAACCAAAATATTCTCCATTTGAAATCAACCCGGCACTTGTGTTGGCAGGAACTCTTGACTTTAACCATGTTGTTGGGGCACACAACTCATTTTCCTAACAAAGAATGGCTGTAGCTAAAGGTTTGTAAAATTACGACCTCCCAGAATGAAGTTTCTTTTGCATTGCATGTACGTGCTCTGAATTTGCAGGTTTTTACATTTTTCAGCAGCTGTACTTCAAAGTCTTGAGGTTTTCTCCCCTGCACCCACTGCACAATATTCACCTTTCAAAACTATATTTGCTAAACTGAAAAATTAAAAACTATAGGAAAAGCAATTTATTTAGGTGACAATTTCACTAAGGTGAATTTTGCCTTTTTGAGAAGTGGATTCCTTCGTTTTCTGAACTGGAGTCAGAATATTATTACACTGAATTGATTGTAGTCTTTCTTTCTCTCTCTCACCTTTACCAGCCTCTCCCCCCAAAACATTTTTACTACAGCTTTTTGGCTGCTGCTGTTAAGGTTAACATCAAAAGCATTCTGATGAAATAGTACCAACAAGTAACGTCAGTGCCTCAGTGTAAAGACAAGAGGGAGTCCATCAAGGACTAGTCCTCCAGGTCCACAAGAATTAAAGAAGTGTGACTTGTTTTGTGGGAAGAGCACAATAGCCAAGGCTTTTAAAGTTGTCATCAAAGCATCAAAACACAACAAAAGCATTACTAAAGACAATTACGATCTGAAGGTGCCTACTGTTTATTTCATTTAAAGAGATATTACCTTTGCAAGCTAAAAAGCACAATCCATATCCCTTGTGGGGGGAGGGGGTGAGGGGGATAGGACAGGGAAGCAACCTCCACTTATTATGGTATTGATAATGAATGTAACTATGAGCAACCTGCAAAGAATCTCTGTTGGTGAAAGGTTCGGTGGTGAAACATGGGGTTTTTTTTTATTTTTCCTTCTGCTGAAGACCTGACTGACTGAGCTTTGCCCGTCTGAGTGCTCATATCAAGTATGTGCAAAGGAAGGAATGCATTTTTCAGGGGGAGTCAGCGCCTGGCAGAGCAGGAGAGGGCACTGCTCCCTGGGGTGATGAGATGTTCTGCTGCTCTGCCTACCCTGGAGTTCAATCAGCTACAGCCAAATTTGACTAGAAATTGGACAATGATTACAGTTTCTGTCTATGAAGACCACCTGATAACAAACAGATATGACATTTGCTCCCTGCAATTTGGGCTTTTTTGAGCTCGGACCCACAGCCCCAGCCCCCCCTCCCAGTAAGATCACTCGGTGCCGGTTTGGGTGTACAAATTTTTCAGGGTGCTCCTGGCCTAGCCTGCAGAAAAACAGCCAGGGTGTTTACATGTACATTCTCTCATAGCCGTGCATTTTTATATTTATTACACATTCATTGTTTAAAACAGAAAGAAATGCTAAAATTTACAAGTCCATAGTCTAGTGCATTTTTCTTTTAAAGTGTTTTATTTCATCCTAAGACATTCAAAGCTTTGATGCCAAACTTTTTTTCTGGGTTATGGCTCAGTTTTAAGACCTGTCAGCATCAGAATCAAGCAGATGATCACTGAGACGGTTACAGTGAATGAGCCACCAGCCACAGAACTGCCTGATCACACACAACTAAGCACCTCAGTTTGCTTTAAAAAATAACACCACCTAGAGAAAAGCTATCTGAATGATGTTGCACCAGGATGGCCATAAGGTCAATTCAGATGGGGGAACAGAATAGCAGGCCTTCCCCATAGATATACCTACCACGCATGGTTTATCTTGTACTATTCCTCCAATTTGTCAAGGTCATGTTAAATTCAAATCCTCTCTTCTCTATACTCACATTTCCCCCCAGCTTTGTGCCACATGCAAATTTAATAAGCTGTTTCCTGTTCACCATGAATAGAAGAGTGAGGATGAGCTGAACGGCCACAAGGGCTGCCCTCTGCTCGCCCTCTCACCCTGACACGGAGCGTGCATTAACAACCTGCACTGCAGCTTCCAAACAAAATTTCATCTCAGACATTTCCTTTGCTTGCTTCTAGGAATGTTACATAAGAAAGTATCAAAACCCTTAGTGAGGACACACAGCACTGGCTGCTTTTCCCTTTCCATGGCATCTGAGCCTCTGTCACCATGGGAGTTTGATTGCCTCGGCGTGATTTCTTCCTGATAGATCCGTGGTAGCTGTCACTAATCTCCTTGTTATCTTCTAGGAGCTGGCAGACTGTTTCTCTCATTATTTGTTCCAGTCCGTTTCTGGGAAATGTGAACTTTTTCACTTTGTATATCTTTCTTTTTCTCCTCAATAAGACTGGCACAATCCAGACTCTTGGTGAGGCTTTGCCCAACTTCCATACATCCTGGAAATTCACTAGAAAAATAGTAATGGTCTACATTATTAATTTGTCATCAAAAGCTGTTGAAATAGGAGGAGCTTATACATATTATTTCTTTTTAACTATTATTTTTGTCTGCAAAAGAAGTTGGTTTGTACACTGCAGATACTTATTAAGAATGAGAGGAACTTTTTATAAATAAAATTTCTCAAACAAGAATTCATGTTAGTTGTAATCTGTGTTTGTTTGCAAGCATTCATTTTCTGTGTTACAGAATTAAACAAATACATATTTAACTGCTGCAAAGGAAATTTTACAGTGAAAGGTGATTATGTGAACTAGGGGCCAGAGCAAAACAAAATAGTTTTAATCTTGTCTGATGTTACAGCTTCAATGTATGATAGGCTTATGTGAATGTCAGACAAATTTAAAAGAAATTGAGAGGATAAGGATGTCTCTGGTGAAGTTTTACTTCCTTCAAAGTTTAGATATGAAAAAAACTGTGGAATTTATAGTTTGAATTCCAAGGCAAAAAAGGAGAAAAGAAATCTCACTAGTCGTTAATTAATCTCTTTTAAAAAATTAAAATACCTAGAAAGCGTGCTAAGCTATTCTGGGTGTATAGAAAGCGTTTGAACATTATGGTACACAGCAAAAATACAGGTTAATTGGAAGTTGTTGGTAATAAGCCTGCTGACCTGCTGGCCTATATGAAATTATCTGTAATATCAATGCATCACTTCATTGACAGTTTTCTATCTATAAACTTCATTTCCATGCTATTCCAAACAACAGTGGTTTTCATGTGGAACTTCTAGAGTATTTATTACAGGACTTCAGAAAAAAATCCTTGAAATAGTAATAATTAAAAGACTTAAAAAGAAGGGATGGGAAGAGATAAAAAATGTCTGATTTGGAATAACAGAGGGAAATCAGTTATTTGTATAATCTTCCTTAATTGTGAATGAATAAATTACAAGCGGGGAAATTTTTTTTACATTAGGACAGATAGAATTTTTTTTTGATAGATAAGAAGCAAGACTAAGAGGTCTAATCTGTATTGTTTCTTTTCTTCCTTAAATTGTCTACATTGCCTACTGTCTGAATCAGAAAATCCAGTTTACTTGAAATCTTGATTCAGGAAAATAATGTTCTTTGTTATTTTATTTAGCAAAAGCCAAATTGTTATTCTTTTTCAGATATATAAAAAGAATTTCTTAGGAGAATTTTTAAAGTGTTGCGCTTGTGTGAAATTTTAAATTGCCATTGTAATACAAATGCTATTGTACATTTGAGGCTTGGTGGGTGTTGGATATTGAGTATTACCCTGTCTAAAACAAAGAGGCTTTGGTATTCATTGGTTACTACATTGATTTAATAACAATATTGTTATTACATGCCACGTTCTTTTAGTTAAGGAAGTTATATCTTTTACACACTGATCATCAAAAACTGCCTGAGGTGAAGAAATATGATTGCAGTTCATCCATGGAAGGTCATCCATGGAATTTTGTTTCAGAGCAGTGGAGTAAACGCAAAACTTTCCAGTCCCAAGATAAATTTTATGTGATTTTTTCAGTACTAACTGACCTAAGATACTTGGGAATGAATCTGAGAATGAATGAATGTGTCTGGGAATGTAGAAATACATGGGGTGTTTTGAATACACTGACTCATGTTTCCAGTCTACAGTGGCTGTCTTGACAAATCGAAAATAAAAACCATAATCAAAGCTCTTAAGAGAAGTGTTATTTGTAGCATTTCTTTTTATTTAGATTTCTTTCTGTAAATTTATGGAATATTTCTACATCCGAATTGCAGAAAATGATAAGTGAATAAAATACTTAGAAACTCAAAACTAAAATCCCAAATATATTGAAAAGTTACAAGTCCTATGGCTCCAGTTCAGGGAATCCTTAACAAAGCGCTTTCCTGAATAAGACTTTGTATTACACATAGAATCAAGGCCTATGGGTAGATGAGAATTTAAAATGCTAGGAAACAAAAAAAAAGTCTCTCAAAGTGTAATCAAAGACCACTTCTTGAAACATATGTGGATGTGGCATGTATCAAAATGATTGATGGATGTGACAATTACGACTATCCGTGTCTCATTTAACAAGAGCCCTACCTTTGGTAGAAATTATATCACTACTTTTGCTACATAATTTATAGTTTGTTCCTTAATGATAGTTTTGGAAGATACCATGAAGGGAAAAAACAAACTGGCAAATAAAGATGATTTTGACAGTGACATTTTTTCTTAGTAATAATGGAAAAATAATGTTGGTGTGATGTGCGCATTCATTGTAACCATTTTGTTTTTATTGTGTGTGGAAGATGCTATCAACCACAATCAAACTGCAGGTTTACTAGAAACAATGAGGTCTCAGTGGATGTGGACCTGGGCCAGGACAAGGCCAGTGGTAGCCAGGGCCATGTAACCTGCTGAACTGCCAGATCGGCAAGGATAAACCTTTCCTGGCACCACAGCTGGGAGCGATTAAACTGGGATTTGCTAACAACATGGCTTTTCTTGGAAAATATCAACAGAAGCCCTTGCTGTTAGCCGTTATGATACCTTTTGTACAGTGCTATAAGAAGTTAGAGAGACGGTGCTGGAAACACTCGAATGTCCAGCCCAAGAGAGCAACAGCAGTTGCTGCTGAGGATGATTTATGTATTATTAGAAATGTGCTGTTTGTTTCAACTCCTCGTCTCATCAAGTGCATTCATATTGTTTTTTGTTGATTAAAACTAGAAATCCAAGTTAATACTTGACTTGTTAGAACTGCAGAAATAAGATCCTGCACAATGGTTTGGACAACAGGGTCACAGTTGACCAGTGAGAGAGTGACCTGCTCAAACAATTGTACCCAGGAACGCTCTGCCGGTTGTATCACAGCATGTTCTATCAGAATCCTTGAATGCAGTTGATTCAGACCTTTTCAAAACATCATAGACCCAATTCTGTAATACAGTACAATTATTTTCCCTAAAAAAAGCCCCACATTTTGAAGAATGCATATAATTAAGTTTGAGAAATATAATTTTTATGAGTGCCCGCAGAAAAAGTTTCTTGATCTTACCCTTTTGATAAACAGAAGTTAACAATTCACCAGTAATAATTGGATCTGTTCCACTGAGCGGACAAAGACATTGCTGAAAGTAGCATGCACCCCTCTCCTCCACCTCAATTTTATCTGGAGATTTTTATAATTTTTGTCAGAATTAAAAATTGTATGTAAAATTGTATGTAAATTTTTTTCTAAAAAAATTATAAAATGGGTGCCAAACCCCATGTCACCATTTCTACATTTAGGCACAAGTGATAATATTCTCTCTGTTCTGTGGATTTGTTTTTTAAGAAATGACTTTTGTCACCGGACTCTACGTGATTGATGATGTGGGAAAACGTGTCCACAAACAAGGCTTCTGTGCAGGTAAAACCCGAAGGAGCATTTAAAACCTCCCAATATGGATAAAGGTTGCTCTTGATGACGTTCAGTGATTTTTCAGTTTGTTGATTTCTAACACTTGTCAAAACAGTGGCAGATGGGTCGTGATGGACTTTCCTCTGGGAATTAAAAATCTCAAAGTTTCCTCTTGACTGGTTGTTAACATGAATAAGTCCCTATTTCATGTTTCTACTGATGTTACTCCCTTGGTGTTCCTACAAATGAGGTTTTGGCCCACTCGGTATAAGGTCTGGGATATGTTCATCCAGGAATAGTCTTCACATCCAAGTGATACAGACCCCAGGGGCAGGAACAACTTCCCCTTTTGCTTACAAATAAATACAGTTTTTGGATTGTGATATAAATGTCTTGAAAGACTGTAAAATTACAGCATTCAGCAATGGGCTAGACTATGATAAAATAGATATGAGGATTAACAGATTGAATGTCTTTGTGTACGTAGAGTACAGCAGAGCCATTTCATTTAATGAAGGTACTTATATTGTAAGTGGCAAAAGTGAAGAAAAAATACATTGAGATCTTTACCACACAGGCTTATCTGCTGTCTAAATATAAGAAATTTTAAGTACAGCTAGGAAGATTGTTCATGGATATTTAATTTCAATAATATCACGTGCAGTCTTTCTAACAGGGAACTGCCATGTTCTCTTGTTTTCTTTCATTCTTACAGCAGCTGATATAAGCCAGAAGCTTTTTGTTTTATCAGTGCATATACTTTGAAACTGTCACATGTATATTTGATGAAACTTTAACCTCCCTAGAAAGTCTAACTAAATTTCCATTTGATATGTCATATAACATTTAAACAGGTTTTTTCGTCTGCTTTTGCATGCACAGGTTCCTGTATTGTTAGCTTCCATAAAGTAAGACAAAAAGTTAATAGTTAGTAGGATGAAGTAGAGGAAGACTTTAGGGAATAGTTATGCTTTAGTCCTAACCAACTCAAATTATTAATTTCCTCAGTGATCTCATAAATAATGCCAGTATATGTGACAAGACATATCATATAGTGATGAGAAAACATGGACTGGTGTATTTATACTCTTCTTAGGCTGGGATTTGTCATTCAAATATTCATTGTTTGCTCTCCAAAGGCCATTTTGCCATATCAAAACCCATATGAGATTATTAGTTGTGATAATACGTAAGGTCTCAAATATTTTCCCACTTAAATCCCCGTTCAACTGCCTATTTTGATTTCATATCCTTTCTGTCTAAGAAAAATATTCCATCTTCCTTGTTGTGCAGATGGCCATATGTCTCTTTGTCACAGAACTGGAGTTTCCTTCCAGTAACAGCTTGGCCAAACATGGAAAAAACACCCATTATAATCAAAAGCTTTTGGTATCTGGTTGAAGAGAGCTGAACCATCCAAATCAAAGAGCCAAATTGCTTCTTGCCTCCCCACAAGCCATATTAGATTTGCACATTCTCCCCATGAGCTCTGTATGGAAGCAACTGGACAGCTGGTGTGGATTTTCTCTCTTCTTACTCATTACTAAGGGCCGGACTGGTGGGCTGTTAAGGTTACAAAAATGTAAAGTGGTATACAGGCTGGTATGCTGAGGTAAGCATTTCAGCTGACTGTTCCTGCCTCCTCAGGGATTTAGGCATCAGTAGGGATCAGTATCTGTCTGGGTCACGGCAATGAATTCATTTCTGGACCCTGTATAAGCCTTTCTCCCAGTAATGACATTCTCCAGAGAGAAGGTCTTAGTTCTTTTGTGGGTCAGGTTTCTGACAGCCAGCTTGCTGTCACTCCACAGTTTTGCACTTTTTCTTCTCTGCATTGTGCTTTCTGTAATAAATCCTGATCCTAAGCCATAATGAAAACGCATTATGAAAATTCCCCCAGGCCAATCGAGGTGAATCTATGGGTTAAAACTCCCAGATCATGAAAAATTGTGGATTTGCTGGGCATGAACTGCTATGGGCCATTAAACAATTCCAAAGTTGCTCAGTTTCACGTACAAGTTTTTGTTATTCACTGTGAAATCCATTTCTATCTTTCTCTGGATTACTTGCTTTAGGATGAAATTGATGTGATAATCTTAGGTCTTGCTGAGTGTAAAGATGCATTTGGTAACAAGACTATTCATAAAAATTCTCTTAAAATTCCAGATAAATGTTTCCTTTGAACATGCCTTTTCTCTACTATTGCCTGTGTATGATGCAGAGATGGGTCATAAAAATCTATCCTGCTTATGCAGAAGATAGTAAAAGTAGTAATTATCATCTAAAAATTTTCACAGAAACAAATCTTAGTAACAACCAGTTCTTATTGACAGCTCAATAAGTGTTTACATCTAGCCTGGCCCCAAATTTTGGACTTCAGGGACAGAACGTGTATATACTTAGTGACCTTTTCTTTACACTGATTTGAAAAGAAAAATAATTATTTATATGGTCTTTATCTTCATGTTGTAGATACACATGTTTTATCTGTGTATTATAATGAGAGGATATTGCAACCTCTGTAAATCATTTTATTTCAGGATGTCACACAAATTTGAAAAATTTGATGTGGAATTTTAACGAATTCCCTGGTTATTACTTTAAGAATATGCCTTGTTACATTTGAAGTTGAAAATAAAGATACGTAATTAGATTTGCATTCAAACAAAGAAATTAGATTAATCAGTATCACAAAATGTCAAAACTGCTCTTGTAACAAGTTGATCCTCAAACTTTCTGGATGGGTGTATTTTTGCTGCTTCTACCTCTGCAAGATTTCCTTTTCCTTCCATGACAGTTTTGTACTGACTGTTAGAACACAGCATTTCTTGTAGCTTTTCTTGCATTTATTTTCTGCACACAGCTTAGTGTGGGCCCACAGGCAGTGCATAAATGAGATTTGGGCCTGTGTGACACTCTGTCTCGTTTGTTGTCCTTTCCCAGGAAGAGATGAAGACTTGATGTGAGAGCAGTGAGCGGTACCCAGGCAGCTTACCCGGCTGCTGTTCCTGCCTCCTGGGTGCAGAAGAAAAGAGGAAACAGCATCAGGGGAAGTCTTAAAAGATCTCCTCAGTTCGACAACACCCTTTCAGCTTGTCTGTCTTGGACAGGTAGAAACTGAATTTGTATTTGGGACACTCCTTTACCACTCAGTATGGAGTACCTCAGTTAGCATAGATTTTTGAATTTTACTTTGTTTCAGTAGGCTTTTCTTCCACGTAGTTTAAACTGCTTCTGCTGTCTTTCTCAATGTTGAATTTCTTTATTATTTTAGCATCGTTTCATTTAATTGCTGATGCTAATGTGAGGTATAATTTCCTGATGATATTACCAATAGAGAACTTCTACATACTTTTCTTTCTTCCTCTAGGCTGATCTCAATGTTTAAAGTTTATTTGAAGTGTTACTAATTTTTCTTCTTGCTCTAACTCACTGAAAATACTAGTTACACTCACATATACATAAATGTTCATCACAGAGAATATATACTGTCTACAATATAAGAATGTCCATATTGAAGAAACAGTTCATTGTGATTCACCTTGTTTTCTCTTGGTTTCACAGCTTTGGTAAGGAGCAGCAAGATTTCGAAAATTCCCTGGTTTTCCTTCATCTTTTAAGGGTCAACAGTTTCGGTTATGACAAATGAACTGCATTGGTTTAGTATTTATCTACCTGAGGGTCTTAGTCATTCCACATATAAAATGAAAATAAAGGGAGAATTTTCACGAGCTGTATACTCACTTTCAAAGCTGAGTATGAAGTGTCAATGATGTAACTACATAAATGCATTGCTGAAAAATAGATTTGATTTCTGTGATGCATATTCATTACTTGATAATAGAATAATAGAAAAAAAAAGAAAACGAAAGTTCAAAAGAAAAAAAAATTATAAAAAGTCTTTTTTTTTCCATTTACATTCTCTTTAAGATTTGTCAGTCTTGAATAGTTATGTGCTTTTTTGTGTGCCCACATTGCAAGCTCTGGAAAAGAAAAGCTTTGGCATTTCTTGTGATCAGAACTCTTTTTTTGGTAGGTTTTTATATTCACAAACCAAGTGACTTCTATGTCTGCAACTAGAAAAAGAAATAGCAGTTCATAGCATAATGCTATTGCTCAAATAGACCGTAGTAAGACAATGTTTATGTTAAAGAGATGTAAATCATTCTGTATGTTGTGAAAATTATCAATTTTTTTCCTCCTTCAGCTGTACTGGAGCTGTGTTTTGGCTTTGCAAAGTGTATTCTCTGCTGTTATATAGAACTGGGCAGAAATCATCAGAACTCTGACACCAACTATAATTACGCAGCCTTGTCAAAAACAAGTTTGTTGGGACTTCGAATTCTCTGTCTTATTCCTGAATATGATAATTACCTGTCTGCTTTCACATCACTATAGCGTATATGGTTTGCATTCAGATCTCCATGTGTTGATCCCCACTGCTGATAGAGCATTGTCCTGAAAGAATACACTGACATTGACATAACACCTGGGCTAAAAAATTATTGAATGAATATTGTAATTAGGGGGCTTTGAATCCTGTAGTGCCTTTGATTTCAACAGGCAGAAGAGACCCAGAGAAGCCTGAATAACAATTGCTAAAGTCTTTATTTTCCTCCTGTATAGCAATTGTTGGAGTCTCTGTTTTCCAACTACAAAAAATAGGTTGGTTGGTTTAGAATTGTATTTCAGATGCAATGTAATACATGTATTGTAGGAGCCTGCTTTCTTAACAAACATGGTGCTATCTTTTATTAAGTTAGAAAAGGGGGCCGTAAGGATGATCCAGAGAACTACAGGCCCGTCAGTCTGACCTCGGTGCCTGGGAAGATCATGGAACAGATCATCCTGGGTGCCATCATGCAACGCATGAAGGACACCCATGCGATCTGGCCCAGCCAGCACGGGTTCACGAGGGGCAGGTCCTGCTTGACAAACCTCATCTCCTTCTATGACAAAGTGACCCGCTTGCTGGATGAAGGAAAGGCTGTGGATGTTGTTTACCTGGACTTTAGCAAGGCCTTTGATACAGCCTCCCACAGTATCCTCCTGGGGAAACTGGCTGCCCATGGCTTAGATGGGAATACTCTCCACTGGGTTAAAAACTGGCTGGAGGGCTGGGCCCAGAGAGTGGTGCTGAACGGAGTCAAATCCAGTTGGCGACCGGTCACGAGTGGTGTCCCACAGGGCTCGGTACTGGGGCC
>VXAK01021335.1:17785-58170 GCA_013399435.1 Arenaria interpres | reverse complement strand
TGGAATGGGCTGCCCAGGGAGGGGGTTGAGGCCCCATCCCTGGAGGTGTTCAAAAGACGGGTTGATGTAGTGCTGGGAGGTATGGTTTAGTGATGGTGATGCTCCTTGTATGTTGTGTGGGCGTCTATTTTTGTCAGTTAGGTTGACGGTTGGACAAGATGATCTTTAAGGTCCCTTCCAACCTGGAAGATTCTGTGATTCTGTGATTCTGTGAAAATTAAACGTAGAAAAAAGCTGCACAGTTGTAGTGCAAAACCACATAACGAAGAGACTCATTTATCCCTCAAAAGCTTTGCCAAATGTCGGCTATTAAAAATAAGTAAACAGATATGATTGAGATTTAAGCGAATGAGCAGAAACCATCTTCCAACATCTCTCCTAGCTTTTAAAACTCTGATTCCCGTGTGTCAAAACATTTGAGGATTAGATTATTGTAATCCTGCAACATTACCACCGGAGATGGCAGCTTTCATCCTTTAAACAGATGCCTGTGTGTGTTGCAAGTGAAAGTCTCTGAGATTCCTATTAGTTGATATTCAACCTACTATGTCATTCAAGAAAGATCAGTTTGGAAAGGGACACCTACAAAAAACACTACAAAGATATACAGGTAATTGGAGAGTCTGATTTAGGTTACTCAAAATGTTTGGCCAGTTTGGTCTGGCAAGAGGAGAGGGGTATATATTGTTCTCTATCAGTTCATCAAGTCAATAAACACCAGGGAAAGTAAAAAGCTATTAAAGTCTAAGGATGATTTTGGAAAAAGAATAAATAAGTAAAAATAGACTATCAAGTCAAACTAGTATGTTCATTCCACAAACACTTTCAAGGTTCATGCTCTTCATTTTACAAGGGGAAATTACTTGAAACAATTCTTGTTCTGCTGGATATAACATACAGTTTAGACTGTAGACTAGTGTTATCTTCGCCATGAAAAACCCGAGGATCTCTCTAGCCAGCCCCTCTTTCTCATAAAGAAATATATAGGACAAATCAGCCAGTCACCTAAAAGCTCCCAGCTCTGAAAAGAAAGAGGTGGAAATAACATGTAACATTCTTCCCATAGGGAAGCTTCACAGACACGCTGCTGGAAAGAAAGAACTAAGGAATGTGTGAATTTGGGTTTGCAGAGAAAACTGCACAGCCAAAGCCGAGGGCCCTTGAAGCCTAACACTTTCCTCTCCCTCAGAAATGTCTTACAGCTCAAATATTGTGGTAGTGACACACTGAAATGTCTCCTATAAAAGGCATTAAAGGTGAAGCTAATGTCTGAGTGGCTATTTAACATTGGTGAAGATGGAATTATCAGGAAGTACTGAACAATGAAATAAAGCTCTCCTGAACTGAAGAAATGAGGTAGAGCTGAGTGTAATTAATAGCAAGACGAAATATTTCCGTCAGTGTTAGAAAAAAAGTTTGTAAACTGGGTGTTGTTACAGCACATGGCGTGCAAACATTGAAAAGACAGCCCTGCAGCTTTCAAAGCCTGGGAGGTTACATAGGGAACAAACATTTCTGCCATGAGTAACTTAACGAACTCTAACCACCATTAGCTTTACTGACCTTATGTCACCTACTGTGATCATTCGTATTAACGACATACGAAAGGTAATGCATACAACAGCAGGGAGTCATTTATTAATTAAACTTACTTAAAAGAGTGACTGCTGGGTAGGAATGAACCAAAGGAAAAAACAGGTTGTTTTGAACTAGTGACAGAGGTAAAACATCAAGACTACAAACCAAAGAAGTAGCATAATTAAACTGTTGGAGAAAACAGAACAGAACATAAATTAAGGAAAATCATATGGGATGTCAAATTCATTGTAACAATGCATTTAAAATATGAAGTTTTAGAAGTCTGTTCTTATTTCTCCTTATTTCGGTGAAAGTTCTACTGACTCTGGAGAAGGATCACTTTCGTTTGTCAAGAACATTGAAACACAATTTCAGGAAACCTGAATGTAGGTTTTTTCTTTGTCAATAGCCCAATGCAACCCCATGTCAGGGTGTCAGGCAGAAGCTGGAAGATGAAGAGCTGTGACTGCTGAAGTAGCTCTTCAGAGAATAAATTACTGTGCCCAGCACCAGTCATGTGCTTTGTGTCATTTGAAACATATATCCCCTCCAGTCTTGTCATCCATTTGTGCTACGGTCTTCAGCAAGGCACAGCAAGAGCCAGCCAGTTGCTGACCTGCTGGAGAGCAGCTCTATGCAAAAAGACCTGAGAGCCCTGGTGGACAACAGGATGACCATGAGCCAGCAATGTGCCCTTGTGGCCGAGAAGGCCAATGGCATCCTGGGGGGCATCAGGAAGAGTGTGACCAGCAGGTGGAGGGAGATCATCCTGCCCCTCTGCTCTGCCCTGGTGAGGCCCCATCTGGAGCACTGGGTCCAGTTCTGGGCTCCCCAGTTCAAGAAAGAACTGTTGGAGAGGGTACAGCAAAGGGATACAAAGATGATGAGGGGACAAGAACATCTCTCTGATGAGGAAAGGCTGAGGGACTTTGGTTTTTTTAGCCTGGAGAAGAGAAAACTGAAGGGGGGATCTGATCAATGCCTATAAATACTTAAAGGGAGGGTGTCAGGAGGATGGGGCCGGTCTTTTTTCAGTGGTGCCCAGGGACAGGACAAGAGGAAATGGGCACAAACTTGAACGTAGGAAGTTCCATCTAAACACGAGGCGGAACTTCTTCACTTTGAGGGTGGCAGAGCCCTGGAACAGGCTGCCCAGAGAGGGTGTGGAGTCTCCTTCTCTGGAGACATTCAACACCTGCCTGGACACGTTCCTGTGGGACCTGCTCTGGGTGGACCTGCTTTGGCAGGGGGTTGGACTAGATGATCTCTTAGAGGTCCCTTCCAACCCTGTATCATTCTGTGATTCTGTAATTACACTGAGAGACTCAAGTAAAATTAAGGGTATGCCATGCCAGTGCAACATGACAAAGATAAAACTCCATGTGGTGCATGCAGGACCTGCTCTCCAGCGGAGACTACAGAACACAGAGGCAGTGTCTAAACTGAGCCCTGCCACATGCCTTTCTGCTGCTGCCTACTCGTAACAGCACTGAACTGCCTTTTCAGCTCAGCAAAAGAATGAGCCCTTTGCTTTCTAGTGAGCCCTGCTTCTGGGCTTATTACACTTTTAAGTGTGAGTTGAAGCTAAATGTGCTGCACCTGGAGGTAGGCTGCAAGTGAAGCTGCTGCCAGTGCACAGGAACAGCAATGCTGTGTAGTGAAACCAGTGAGAAAACCAGCACAGAGCCTGGCAAAGATCACACGCTGCTTAAACTAGAATTGTGCATTTTTATATTCCAAATGAACAATGTAATAATTAAATTGGGACAACCATCACGACTTCTTTCAATTCAAGTGGGAAAGTCATTGATTAAGGCAAAAATTGTCCACCTACAGTTCCTCCTAGATCTGCAATAAAAATGTTTGATTTGGTGTTCAGTGTTCAAATCTCTCTGAAACGTCCTTTGGCTATTTCTCTACGCTTTTTTGAGGGCTTCAAGTAAACTTTTGGGATATGTGTACTATTAAGAGCTAGATTGGTCCTTAAGAATCAGCCCAGGCAAGGAGAAGGGACACTGTGCTTTCTCCTGGGGTTGATTTGATGATGACTTATTTCCTCTCACTGCTCAGTACTGCTTTACAAGCCAACTTATTCTTTGATTATTTGTTTACATCTTAATTTTTAAAATATTTAATAAAAAAGTCAAAGTGTGTAGTGTTAATAAAGCTTTGCTTAATTGCTATGTTTTTCTCTAAGAAAGCATACGCCATGTTAGAATGAAAACTACATCTAGAATGATCCTACATCCAGTATTATAGAACAAGGGTAAAAAGATTCATAGAGAAAATAAAAGTCATTGAGAGGAACTGAAATGAATGCTTTTTATAATGGAGATGTTTGGAAGACTAGAGAAGTCTAAAAAGAAAAGATGTAGAAATCAGACAACCAAAAATCAAGACTAAAATAAGAAAATATGACTGGAAATGGGATTAAAAATAACAACTACTTTGCTGTTTTAGAAAGTTCTTTGAAGATTAACTAGTGCTAATATTTGATCTGGTTAGGAACTGAAAAAAACCCTATTAACTAAGTTATTTTCAGGCAAATATTTATGTTCACTTTAGGATCCATTTCTGCAGCAAAAATATTGTAAGGCGGACTTGAAGTAAAACACAGAAGTAGTCCTGCAGTGCTTTCTGACTACTGCATATGCAAGATAGGAAGACAGACGAAAAGTCAGAAAATAAATATAGCAGGGAAAGAAAAACAGAATGGACTAAAGATTTTTCTATACGTGTAATCCATTACCAGATACTTACTAAGTCTATGCACTCTGACTCCTGTTCCTTCTAGCAAAGTCTTAAATTCACCTAAAAAGATCTCGATTTTCTCATGATGAAAGGCCTGATAAAACTTAGGTCTTAAACTAAAGGCTTAAATACTTGCTAAACTTCATATGGCTTTATGCTTTTTACAAGAACTTCATTCAAAATCTCTAAAAATGGTGTGATAAACATTTCATAGTCTGACCTCATTAATACGGTAAACTGGTACCCTGGCAGCAGGATAAGAGACTGGTAGAAATGGTAGAAGGGACTGCATGCTTCAAGTAGAGCAATTATTACTCTCCTTTCCTGTTTTAAATCAGGTGTCAGCTTAGATACTAAACACAGTTGAAAATTTCGCCATTGCTCAGGTATCACATACCCACGACAGAAGTTATGAATGCAGAACTCCCCTGCGGTAACCTACAAGTGAGTGTTCTGTCAGACAAAACCTAGAAGCTCTTCATACCACTTATGTCCAAAACACTTTTCTCAGTTGTGGGCTCAGATGTCTCTTGAGAGGTACTGATGACTCCATGACATTTTGCTGAGATATATGAACAGAAAAACACACTGAAGAAAGAATTGCGTGAAAGTCTCTGCAGCATGAAGAGACCAGAGAAAGTATTTCTCCTAAAGGTGAATAAGAGGTAACATTTTTTCTCTTATACCATGCATAATATATTTTTCTGTTTTCTCGAAGCTTTTTAACCTCCAACCTTCCTAGTCTCCTACCTAGGAAAACTTAATAAGACCTACATTTTTTCTCTATCCATTTACATTACCACCAGGAGACTAAGACCTTCACTTTTCTTTCATATAAAGGGAAAAAAAGGCACATTTCTCCTGGTGTAAACCTCTCTCTCTGTAACACATGCCACATCCTTTGCACTGCCCCTTTTTTCTTGCTGCCTCTGAACGAAAGGCTCAACTCAGACACTGCACAGATCCATAACCTTGACTCAAACTGCCAGGGAAGAGCTGTGAGGAAGAATATAGAGGAATAAGAAATCAGAAAAATTAGACTGTTGAGATTAAATCAATAGCAGATCAAGGAGCTCAAGGAGAAGATTCCCTTATGGGAAGGTAGAAGTATCTATGGGACAAAACCTGGGAGCCTGGCTGCAGTTACCAGCATCACCTGTGCTGATGAGCTGGCAGAAAATCAGATCTTGGCAACACAGAGGAGCTAATTCACAGAAGCTGTAGAGGTCAGCCCTTTGGCTGGGGTTCCCTGGCTAGCAAAGACTCCTAGGGTGCTGTGTCAGAGGAGATGAGTTCCTTACTTAGACTAAGCCTAATAGATTGCTAAATCGTAGCCATCTTTTATATGTTAGCCAGTAAATAATTGCTCAGTACTTTTATGTTCTGTATATTCTGCTTTCAGAGTCTCTTTGCACCCAACTAAAGAAGCCTGAACAAACCCATCCAGAAGAGAAAAGCTCCCTTGTGACCTGTCACTTCTGTTGCACTTGTGAAGAAACACCAGCCATAGTTCAGCTGTATCTGTACTCCTGAAGCACTGAAATGCCTTTGGAACTGGGTGGAAGATGGCAGATGTTTAATACCTCCTACGGCGTGCATCAGTGAGCACATTTAGAGAGGAAGGGAAGAAGATTATTACACCCCGTTGGAGCTTCAAGGAGAACTTAGTATAAAGCATAAGTATCCTCATCATAATTTGCTCAAGAGGATACAATAGTTAATAAAACTTCTATTCTTTTGAAGACTGCCAATTTTTCGCCTTTTATTTTCACTGCTTTATCTAAGAGAGTTTCTGCTTTGAGACTGAAGATTGATTATGAGATGCTTGGAAGTACTGAGACAAAGAACAATGTAATCACATTATTGGTTCAGCGAAAAACCAAAATGCTTTATCTGTTATAAGCGTCTGACTTTCTTAGCACCATGAAAGAAATAAAAACAAAACAAAACTGCAAAAATCACAGACAAAAAAAGTTTTGAAATTTTTGCAACATCGCCCCCCCCAAAACTTCTTGACTTTTTTTTTTTGACAAAACCAAGAGTTTGAAACAATGCTTAAGTTCACATTTCAATCTATGCTATGTTAAATCACTTGAAAGAAAAGTAGATCAAATGTTTGGCTAGGCTAGTTATTAGGAATATATCTCAGCTTATGATAAAACTCTGTTGTGGTCAATGAAATGTAAATATTTACCCACACCATTGCTTGCATAGTAACATCCTACCTATTGAAATTCCCCTGCATCAGGTAGTGAGTACTGTTTCTTATGGCCTACAGAACATCTATGGTCTAGCTGAGACAGAAAAATCTGACATACATAACTTTATTCAGTTCATTTCGGCACAGCAACAAATGAAAGCAGAAAGGTATACAAAATGAAGGAAAAGAAATATATTATTTACAAAGTTTTTATGCAGAAGAAAGAGGCCCATATATTCTTTTTTCCAAACCTGTGTTGCTTATTTCTTAAAAAAAAATCCCTTCTTTAGAGTTACTGTAGATCTAATAACTGATTTTTCTTTTCTTATGAAAATTATGATTGTCATTTTTTCATTTGAGAAACTAACTCCTCTTGTTCCTTTAGACTTTTTAACTTATTCAATCTTTAAATATATCCCCTTTGAAAACTCTGCTATTATACTGTATACACTAAGAAAACAACAATGCTTTTCTTAAAGCACTTTACATGTTCAAAGTGCTATGTAAGCATTCACTACTGAAGTCATAGATATTAGAGCTGGAAGAAGCACTCTGGTGGGGTTGTGTTGTGATTTTGGGGTTTTTTTGGCTGATTTCTTTTTTCCCATTTCTTGATTCTTCAATTAGGTGCCATTTTAACTTATTTAGATAACTTGTCTTTGTCTGACAATCAGTCTCTGCAGCCTCTCAAAATGAACCAACCTGATATAAAATAATCTGTTTAACACATAACCTTGCTACAGGGTTACCATATTTTCCTTCAACAAGCTTGTTCCTTTAGGAGGCAGTTGTCAAGGATGTTATGGAATAGATTTGCAGCTGGGAGGCAGGAGATTGCATTTGCCCTATTGAGGGCTTTTTACACATTTTTGTAATGTAATGATAAACCTTTCACTTGATATATGAATTCCTTTGTTAAGTTAAAGACATGTTTTTCGTGTTAAAAAGTAATTGACAAAAAAGTGATGAACAGAGGCCATTTTGTATATGTGGGTTGGGGTACAACGCAGTTGGTGGTAATTCGCAGGTCCTTCAATATTCACTGGGGAAATTTCTTTGCAGTGTTGTGGCAGAAGTTCCTTCAGGAGAAGAGATGAACCTGGGTTCTGTACATCATCACACCTCCTCGTGTTTCAGGAGTTATCAACAGATTTATGACCAAGAGAGGACTGTCACGTGGGCACCTTTGTACTGAGAAGTTATGTGCGAACGTGTTAGTCTGAGATAAATGAAACCAATGCGTAGGGTTCTTCTAGCTCTGGATTGGAAACAAAACTGTCAGGATAATGTTGATTTCAGGATTAGTGTTTGAACCTTTCTTCTGTCTGGATTTTAAAACCCTCTGCTGGCAGTTATTAACAGGCACAGTTGTGAGATAATAGCTGTTTCTGGTCACTGCAGCAGCCTCTGGTTACTGCAGAACAGCAGTCCCTGTTCTGGAAATACAGAAATGCCATTATCATGTCAGTGTTTCATTCAGCACCACCACTGGAAGCTTTCCTCCAGAGTATCACAGTAGCATGAGATTTCAATAGTAGTGATCCTAAGCTCGGATCCTTTCAAAGGAAATTGATTAATTTCTCGAAAGGTAGTTACCGAAAACCAGCCATAAATCCATAGGAAAACTGGCATACTTCTCTGGTCAAACCGAAATGTTTGAAACCTGCTACACCCACATGCCCTTGTACCATCAAACAGTCATCAAGCAGCTTCTTAAATCAAGCGAAAATAAATGAGTGAAAACTTATCTTCTAAATCCCTGTATTCAGAGAACATATAAAGCCCACTAAGAATTTTACAGCACTGTAACTATTCTGACTCATTTTAGCAGGCTCTTTCTCTTACATGAAAATTTCCATGTACTGGTGCAGCTGACGACTACATCAATTAGTGTTTAATTGGATTTCACTTTGTTATTTTCTTTTGACTCCAAAAATGCCATCCATCCACTTCTGAGGACTTGTCAAATACACTTCAGGGGACAAATCAGGAAAATTCTTTCAGGGATGCCCTGTCTTTGCCCAGCAGATCTAATATACAGTTGATTTTGACTTCTCCATGTATTGAATTTGTGTATAATTTACAGACAGTCTACTACAGCTCAGACACACATGCAGTAACGTGAAAACACTCACAAATATATGAATTAAGCATGTGTGTCATGGCCTTTGATCGCCTATGAAATCTGTTCAAATAATCTTCAGACTGGACACAAGGATGGTACCTGGCTGCTGTCTTTAGGCTGACTTCACAGGACTACCTGCTCCCGTTCCCATCTGCACAGCTGCAAGAGGAGTAAGATCTTCCCTCTTAAGGAAGCAGAACCCTCAGCAATCATGTTGTCTTTCCTTTTACTTTCTCATGTAAGTGCCAAAATGGTGATTTTTTAAATTTTTTTTAATTATTATAAGCCTGTATAACTAGACCATTTTTATAAGGTTTAAATGTTGAAATATATATTCAAGCCTGCACAGGCTAGAACTGTAGTTTCTAGCACTAGCACAAACCAATTTGTCTGACAAATGTTCTAAGGTGAAGTGGCATTATTTTTAGGAGTCAGGTCAGTGGATAACTATGGAGGAGAAAAAGCCAGTCTCATCCTCATTAGCTTACTTCAGATATTTTCCTACAGCTGGCTGCAAAATCTTTAAAATGCTAATAGGAATTCAACACTTCAATAAATAAATAAAATGAAAAAAATGAAATATCAAAGAGAAGGAAGAGTGAGCTCTTTTGCTTCAAGGGATTTTATATTTCTGTATTTTCCATTGTGACAGGTAATTCTCTAATCTTTTGTACCAACATCCAAATTACATTTCTTACACACCTATATATTTTAATTCTACTAGGAAACCAAGATAATGAACAGCACTTAAGAGGAGCCTTACAGACCTGAGTAAATGGAAAACAGAAAAAAAAATGAAAGAAAAGGATTTTCTTTAACTGAAGAAATATGCATATCTTCACTGAGTACAGAGTCTGATAATCTGTCTTAAAAACATTAATATACACCCCAGCACTGAGGAAAAAGAAAAAGAAAAAATGGTTTCTTGGGATGAGATTTTTAGTTGAAGGGCTGTAGTACCCATTGCCCCATTTAAGATCCAAAAGCCATCTAAGTCTCTGTTTTCTGACTGATCAGCTTTAATAAGCATATGTAGATGAGGAGCTGATATGTGTTTCAATAGTCAGCAGAACTGTTGTTGCAAAAATAGGCTAATTTTTAATGTATATTTTTAAACAAACATGCACACGTCTACGTGTATATCTATATGTATTTCCAGATGAATGCACGAGTTCCGCAAGCTGTCTTGCAGTGGAACCTTGCACCTCCCCACTTGTGCACCAATTTAAGGTGCTGGAGTATCCCTCAGAGTCAGGCTCTGTGCTTGGGTAATGCACATCAGCTCCCGAAGTATATGTCTTTGGAGCTGTCCCCATGGATAGATCTCTATGTGTCACTGAATAACGCAGTGCCAGTTGGTTTTTTTTTATTCTAAACACTTCATAAAATGTTATTCTCTTTTAATCTTTACATATCCTTTTGGAATAAAGACATTAAGTCGGGTCCCTGTGAATTTAAAACAATTTTACATTACTCTGGCAGAATAAAAATACATAAAAGAAGAGGTAGATGAAATCCAGATTGCCTTTATACTTCCAGAACAAAGTGAAGTACCTGTGGCCTTAATGAGATTCTGAGCCTTCAAATTTTATTCCTTTTTTTAATGCGATGCTGTGAAAATTAGAAATGCCCTATGTCTGCCCAGAAAAGCCTTCTAGGAAATGGGTTGATTTCACTGGCATATTAACAAGGGTAAATGAACAACCATCTTCCCCTCATCTGCTTCATCTTTCTTCCCTTTGGCTAACTGCCCAAGGCTTTTCACCTTGCTAACCTGATTCCTCTTAAAAGGCTGTTGAACTAGATGGAAATGTAAGGAGAAGGCTCAAAGTGAAGGCAATCATTAACCATTACCCTTTGGCTTAGGAACAAGTACGTTCTCTTATCACTGTGCAAGTGACTTCTTGCTGGTTAAGCTATGTCAGAACAGGAAACCATGTAGAATTAGGAAACAAAGGTCAGCAGGACTACAGAATATCATTAAAAAGTCAACATTTGAAATTTGCATTTAAGATCTCCCTTTAGTGATGGAAGACACTGGACAGAGTCACATTGAAGAGAAACCTTTCGAAGTGTGATATTGCTACATCTGTAACATTTGTGTAAACCAACTTTTTTTCAGAAATATTGTGTCCATCTTATCTCCATGCTAGCCTTTTCAGAAAAAGTATCATAATATTATTATTGCAGTAGTTTTAGACTGTGTTTACAACCCTACAACTTTATTTGCAATCTCTTGTTTCGATCCTACTTAGGGAATTTTAACAGCTTGTGGGTTTTTTCCCGATGTTGTACCTACATTACTCTTTTAGACTGAAAAAATGTACTTTTAAAGAAATCTGAGTTGTCACTAGATCTCAGCCTTTGATTTGTATTGGAGAGTAGTCTGAGCTGGGTCACTTTTGATGAAACCAAAGAGAAATACATGGACCAGCTGTTATGGGTTTTTTGTCTGAGGGGCGAGTGTGATGGTGGTCCAAAGTCAATTCCCAGTCTCCTGCCCTGGGTCTGAGTGAACATGTTGGTCCCTCAGCTCCAGATCCTTCACTCTGCAGGTCTTCCCTGTTGTGCCAGGCTAAAGCAGATGTCAGCTTAGTTATCTCTTATGAACACCAGTGTTTAAGACTACAAGATCAAAGACACTGTACAGAGTGTCTGGGGAATATATTTGTTACTTTAGCCTTCTTCCCAATGAAATATTTGTTGATGGCTTCATTTACTGCTACACCAAACACTGACCTGGAAGTTGTTTGAGTATCAAATTGCCTTCTGGAACAGACAGAAGTTGTTGGGTTTTTTATCCAGGAGATTAAAAAAGTCAAAATCAAATAACTTTATTTTTCGTAGTGAGGAAGAGATGTATTATTTCAGAACTGATTAAACTTCCAAAGTCATATCATGTGTGAGGCGATATAAAAGCTGCCAGAGATTCATTGGAGAAATTCTTCTCTGGCTGTTTCCAAACTCTGAACTAAAGTTTGAAGAAGATACTGAGTGATATTGCAGTGATCATGGAGGAAATGGTCTGTTCAAGACAGGCCAAAGAAAATGCATGATTGTCAGTATGAAAATTTGTTGTTTGTCCGCCCACAGATATATTTAAGGCAGTAGGTCCATAATCTCTTTTTTTGCTTCTGCTTCCTTATATGCAAAGGTGCGATAATCAGCCATCTGTTAGGTAGGAATCCCAGCCTAGTTTTAAAATGTGCTCCGAGATCCTCAGGTAGAGATACAGAAGGTATTGGTATGTATGAAAATACGTAAAATTAGAAAATTACCTGCATACTTTAAATTATGCTCTCTTATTGATTTTCTTACAGAGATAGATGGAATTAAATCAACAATACCTATTAATTCTAAAGACAGTTAGGATCCTAGAGAAAGGATAAGAGATACCGTCACCAGTCCCACTCACCTGCTTTCCCCACTTGCTTTACTCTACAGATTCCTTCAAAGCAAGCAGAATATATTAGGTATCCCTGTTGAGTGAAATGGTTATTTGTGTATGAGTGGAAAAAGCTGGTGGTTTATTTCATTTGTGAAAGCTCCTTTTCACTCCCAGCTGGAGATGCTGAAAAACAGGATAAAAGTGTCAGTTTTGCTTTTGGTACAAAAAAAATCTCATTGCTCTTGGCACTGACCTCAGCCTCCAAGAGGAGGTGTTAGCCTTGCATCATTTCTCAGCCCTGCCTGATCAGGAGTGACATTAACCTAACTTTAGTAGAAGCTCGTTTTAGCTCTCTCAGCCAGAGTGTGGAGTCAAAGTGACATGACACATATGAATGGTACAACAATGGAGAGATTACATTAAAGAAAAAGAGAAAAAAAAAAGCAAAAAAAAGCTAGAAAAGCTAGACCTTTCTGAGGGCTCAGCTCAGAATATATATATATAAATGCAATATTAACTGTGCACAGATACTAAAATAGATCCACAACTAATTTAAAATTATAGTTTACTTCAACACAATACAATAATAAGCAACGTCATACCTTGGCTAGGAATTGTTTTAACAGAACATTTCAAGCTTTTCTCTCTAGGAAAAAGGATGGGTCAATAGTTGTTTTTGTAAAATGTGAAGCAAATTATTTTCTTCATGAATGGTGCATTATTTAAAATTACTTTGATTTTATGTGGTTTTTTTGAAGCATATTCAATTTTACATTTCTTCTGATCTTTTGCGTTCAACAGTTGTATGTGTAATTAAATATCCTGAACAAATCCTCCAGCCTTCATATAGTTGCTAGGTTACAACTAACTAATGTTACAAAAAAGTGCTGAAGAGAACTTAAAATACTGTAGTTTGAAATATATACTTATTTCATATGCAAATATACATTTAAATGTGACATTTTAAAGGAAATAATGGAACATCCAGAAGATCCATGGACTATGTTCATTAAATCACTCTTCATTTAAAAAAATAAAATGAGTGTTTAATCACCTAGACAGTGTGTAGTCACCTAACTTCCAATATTTTCTCTTGAACTGTCTCACCCCCACAAATTAATTCAGTAGCCTGAACACAAAGAACTGGAATTATTTCATAGAATCATAGAATCATAGAATCGTCTAGGTTGGAAGGGACCTTAATGATCATCTAGTCCAACCATCAACCCAACTCTGACAAAAAAATAAATAACAAATAAGAAATAAAAAAATCACTAAACTATATTCCTGAGCACCATGTCAACCCATCTTTTGAACACCTCCAGGGATGGTGCCTCAACCACTTCCCTGGGCAGCTTATTCCAATGCATGATAACCCTTTCCGTGAAGAAATTTTTCCTAATCTCCAATCTAAACCTCCCCTGGCGCAACTTGAGGCCATTTCCCCTTGTNGTCCCTTTCTACCAGGCAGCTCTCCAGCCATTCTTCCCCAAGCCTGTAGCGCTGCCTGGGGTTGTTGTGACCCAGGTGCAGGACCCAGCACTTGGCCTTATTGAAACTCATCCTGTTGGTCTCAGCCCATCGATCCAGCCTAAACACCATGGCTGTTTCAATTTTTTTTCAAACTTGAAGGTCTGAGGGACTTGGGTCTTTTTAGTCTGGAAAAGACTGATGGAGGATCTGATCAATGCCTATAAATACTTAAAGGGTGGGTATCAGGAGGATGGGGCAGATCTTTTTTCAGTGGTGCCCAGTGAAAGGACAAGAGGAAACGGGCACAAACTTGAACATAGGAAGTTCCACCTAAACATGAGGATGAACTTCCTTCCTGTGAGGGTGGCAGAGCCCTGGAAGAGGCTGCCCAGAGAGGTGATGGAGTCTCCTTCTCTGGAGACATCCAAAACCTGCCTGGAGAAGTTCCTGTGCATCCTGCTCTATGAGGACCTGCTTTGGCAGGAGGGGTGGATTAGATGATCTCCAGAGGTCCCTTACAACCCTGTGTCATTCTGTGATTCTGTGAAAAAAATATTCGAGTACCACTCTTTCCGTTCTTATTTGCATTCCCTTTGATGAACAGTATTGCAATAGGCAATGTTGCTACAAACAACACAAAGCATTGAACAACCAGATCTTTCTGGTATGAAGTCCAATGGTGAAATAATATCTGTGTATAGACATGCACAATTGCAGCAAATATGTATGTGATGTGAATAATGCCTCATCTGCTAGAGTCATTAAAATATTATCCTGGTATACCAGACATCAGGTGGAGGTATAGAGCTATTTTACCTATTCATATTCTTCCATCAAGCTCTGTAAGTATCAAGGATCACAAAATCAACAGAGTGAGAGATATGCTGAGAAACCTCCCGAAGAGAAAGATGAGCAGTTGCATGGTGAGGTGACCAAAAACCATTCAAGCCCTCACTGTATATCTGATTCCACAAGGTCTTACAACTTATTACACGGACCCTTGCATTTTTCTAAAGAAAAATGTAAACATACATATATCTGTATTTTAGTTGGTTTATACTCTTTACCATTCCATTTTGCTTTATGTTTTAACATTGACAGTAGTTAAATTTGTATTTTTTTTTCTTTTTACTGAATTTCTTCTTTAATGTGTCATATTTAATTAGCTGGATTACCACAGCACACAGAATACACTAGAGCTAGAGAGCCTCTTGCTTGATATTTTATGAGATAAAGTTTCTATTTTGTTACATTAAAGATTGGCGGTAGCACAGATAACGTACTGACTCTGTTAATGCTCTTAACTCATGAATAGCAGCTGTTTCAGCTCTTGCTAATTCCTCTTAATCCCCTTTCTTCCTTACACAACTTTGAAAAAAATTTTGCATGTAGTCTTACCATTTGTATTAGTATTGTCTTTACATGAGATTCTTTTCCTTATGTAAGAATGCTCTCTTCTTTATTTCTACAAATGATTAGAGGCTCATTATTGCCATTGCCCTCTCCTCTGCTTTCATTGCTTTCCCTGAAACCAACCATTTGTTCAACTTAATTACTGTTAAACAGGACAAAGTTTAAGAGTTTCCATTACCCTGACTAGGACTAACACATTACACTCTGTAGGAAGTCAGAGAAGCTGAATTTCTTTAGCAGAATTTTCCATTAATAAAATGAATATGATAATGCACTGGGAAAAGCTGCTACTGAAAACCTATCCTGTGTATGCTGCACAGGCAACACTCACTAGGTAATGGAAGTGTGTTGCTGTAGTACTTTGCTTTTTCTAAGAATTGCCAAGGATGAGCAGTTCCTCTTGGATTTCTGTGGGAGCTGTCAGTAGCAGCAGTGAAAATATTAAGGCACATCTGGTAGGCTCTTAGTGTTAAGACTGACCCTGTAAATGGGCTTTTGCAAGTAGCACTGGACAAATATCAGCGAATAGTAAATTCCCTGTAAGTGTTTTTTAAGTTGTTCTGCAATTATTCTTGGAATTGAGCTGAATTTAGTTCTGGCTGAAAGAAACCTTTCAAAATAGGAAGACTCCCAAAAGCTGACTCAAAGTTTAGAGAAGGTACTTGGTTAGAACACTTGGATTTATTATTTGTAAAGAATTCCTTCATCTACTTCAGTTTTGAACAGTATTGCCTGAAAGAATTGAAAGAAATGCCTTACCCATGAGATTACAAAAGATTTTCAGTATCTCTTACTCTCACAGAGAAAGTTATATATGAATAAAATCTTCGCTGATGCTCAAAACACACAGTCCTACCAGGTTACTATGTTCTACAGATCAAAGAAACAATCTCAATGACCTTTTGAGTAATAAGCACAAAATAGTACACAATCTCCAAAGCTGTCTTCTAAGAACTATCACTATATAACACGCTTCAGAGGTAGCATGTATGTTCAAATATCTTTATGCAGTGGAAAGAATGGCCAACTTTGAATGATAATTTTGATTGTTTTGTTACTGAACTTCCAGACACAAAGAGAATGGTCAGCAGATTTTGAGCCAAAGAGCTGAGATTTTGAGTCATCTCAGCAAATACCGCCTCTGCATTTTGCTTACCTGAAGCAGTAGGGCTATGTTCATCACAGACCCTGTCACTATAAATAAAAAGCTAATTGCAAAATTCAGGTTTTGAGGCAGATTGTAAAAGCCCAGCAACAATAAAAAAACACATAAAATATTTTACTCTGGCTTCTGTTCTACTCTGAGCTAAAACTACAGTGAGGTCCAGTGGTTACTAAGCCCCATAAAGTAGAATGAAGGCTGGCATGAAACTCATGGACATTCACAGTGCTTTGTGTGCAATCCTGCGTAAAGTCAGCTCTTGGAAAGCCAAGGGAAAGATTCTGTTTGTGCAACTTTGGACAGGGATCTATGGTTTGTTGGGAGGAATGACAGAGGCTTTGTTAGGGACCAATTTCCAGATATTTTCTTTCCTGTCACTGGGGTCAAAAGGGTTTGTCCTGGCACAGAAAGCTGGCAGAGCAAAAACAAACTAAAAATACTGTTTGGCAGATTAACTACTGCTTGCTTCTGCTTGTAAATAAAACTCGCCTAATAGACATGTTCAAATGACTATACAGTTATAGTATCTTGTGAGAAGAAATTGAGACAATGTCGGGATGACTTGACTGCATTCATAAGCATGTATGGCACGGCAGACTTCTTTGCACAATCCTGGCCTTGCTAGAAATACTTTCAAACAAAACCTATTGCTATTCTGCAAAAAACTGGACTAAAAATCTTTCCCAGCTTTCCAGGGCAGCTTCTTATTCTATATGACTTCATGAAGAATGACAGTTGTTTCCTATTTTGCCCACTTAGCAGTATGGAAGATTGATCATCAACACTTCTAAATGAGATTCCCTGTAAAGTTCAAGAGGTACAATCCTTCATCAACATTAAAAGTTACTCCTCTGATTGTGGGGTCTCCTTCCCTTAGATGAAGTTAAGAAATCATTACCTACATTGTGCTGCAAAGTGCTAACCAAAACAGGCACGTCAGAGATACTTTTCATTTTCGGTCTTGAAGTTCTTGAGAATCATTTCTTTAGTGGTATTTGTAAATCTATTATAAAGTTTAATGATCCAGGCTCTGTTGAGAGCTTTTCACTGCGTTGTTTCTCTCAGATAATAAAAGTAGATTAAAGCTAATAGATTTATGATTACATCTCATGTAAAATGAAAAGCACATTGGACTTAACAGTGCATATTCTCTCTCTCTTTCCCTTGGTATGCTTCTTGGTAAATTGTGACTGCTCGCACCTGGGACAACTTTGGGTTTTGTAACTAGAAACAGTTTTGGTTTTCCAATTCACTAGTTGAAACAGTACGAACAACTTCATATCACAGATATCCAACTGGCCTGTATTTTGGCAACCCAAGAAGAAGGAGAGCTTTACTATTATGAGATTGTACATCTTTGCTTCAGCAGTGTAAACCGGCCTCCAGGGAACATCAGGAAAGGGCAATAAAAAGGGCTTCCTAAGGGGCTGTGTGAGTGAAGTTCATCTCAAAAGCAGAAATCCTGCAGAAGCCATTCAGTGTGGATGAATTATTGCAATATAACCTTTATCAAGATTCTGTCCTGCCTTCGGTTTACCTGGGACACTATACACTTCGATAAGTAGTGTAAATCGGGCAATAAATAAAATGTGCTGTCACTACTTCTATTGCGAGGTTTAAATGCTGATGGCTTGGTCCATATGTTTGGTTTCGTTTCCACTGGTAGATAGCTACTGCTGAAACTGTCCACTTCCATGGTTTCACTGCCCTGATTTTTGCAAGCTATGAGGTGTTCCAAACTGCAAAGATCATGCTTTGTATTTCATACTCTTAAAGGGAATAATTGAATCACATTTATAGAGTCACTACATGCACATGGCAGAAACATGACAATAGGCTGAATAGAAGAAGGTCTTAACCAGCACAGAGAAAGACCAAAACATATATGGTTCCACTTGCAGACAAGCACACTAAAATAATAGAAGAGAGAAAGAAATATTTTAAGAAGGGATAAGAAATCAGAACTGTTATTCAGCTGAACATTATTCATTGTTTCCTGTGTGTTGTGGAATATTCTTTATCACCTTAGGTAGGGTGTATGACACAACTTAAAAATTTAGAAGAAATGTACTTAGAGACTTGTCATTTTATTACTGCTATAAATAGAACACTCATTTGGAAGTTTATAAATATTTCATGGGGTTTGATGGTGTGTTAGAATGAAAACAGAACAAAGCCTTAGGCTCAGAGTCAACCCCAAAGGCATCTCTTTGCATTAGCAAAGGCTATTTACCCTGGGGAGATACTCCTTTCAAAAAGCCAGACAGAGGAAGCCTGGCTCTCTGAAGGGTACTGCTGACAGAGGAAATAGTAGGATTTCAGCCTTCTGATTGCTTCCAATTGCAGTTGCAAACTGCCTTTGCCATCCAGTCTCAGCTCACGTCACTCATTTTTGAGATAAAGTCCACTCTTTCTCCTTTCATGACCTCTTGGCAGAGAACAGCACATAGGCAGGTTGTATCCTCACTGTCACACTACACCCTGGCACAACCTTTAAAAAACAAGGTCCATAAATTATGATATTTGTAAAAAGTTGGCCACACTGACCCCTCAATGAGTATAGCCTCTATTTAACTCAAGGGTGCTGAGAGAGAAGACCTTCTAGGGTGAATCTTTCAGAACAAACATTAAAAGAACCATGCAACAGTCTTTTGAAACTCCCCTTTCTAAAAGACTTTCCAACAAATGACGCATTTAAGACAGATGCTGCTGTACTTTTTTTATCCCCTATGCTAGAGAAGTTCCTTTTCCCCATTTTACTAGGTAGCTCATGATGTATTTTAGACTTATGCAGTACAAGATTTAGGTTTTTTTTTTCTTTTTTCCCCCGACCGTTGAGAAAAGTGGTGAACCCTCATTCTCTCATTCCCTGTAACATGGAAAAAGTCTCATTTGTAATCACAGGAGAGAAATGACTAACCTATTGCAGAGATCTTTTCTGGCCTTTTGATACTTGTTATTTTATATCAGCAATGAGAAAGTCTCAATGTGGTAAGACTCATGTGTGCAAGGGGAAAGAAATGCAATCTTTCACCTCACTCAGAGCCACCACAGCACTACTTTATTAGTTGTCAACCATATCACCCTTAATGAGATTCAAAGGTCCAAGATATCCCTTCATAAGACAATTGAAGTGTGGGAAAGAGAGAGATGGCCATAAGTGATTTTCTGTGGTACAAGGCATTTCATGAATTATCCAGCTATTGTTGAGCTTTATTTATTTTTCATGTGCACGCTCATATTTAATAAAAGGTGGCTCAGCTTCTATAACACTGGCATCAGGCAGAGTTTTTTTCATCTATATACAGATGATTATTTTAGGTTTAGCCGTCTTTATTAAAGCCACACTTTTTCTTTCAAAATGCTAATTATCATTAAAGAAGTTGAGTAAGTTATAAAGGTACAAACCAGGTTTATACCTGTGTGTGTCACACAGACGCGTGTTTGTGTAAGGACACAAGAACCCGGACTTGTACACATGCGGGAATCACTGTATTTGTTCCCGTACGTAATAACAGTATTTAGTTGCAGTGCTACAGTTTGTACATAGAGACAAAGTCTCATCTGACAGTTTTCTGAGAATTTTTGTTACCAAAGGAAATTTCCAATAGGTCCAGTCCAATTCTAGCAACAAAGAATTTTGTTTACATTTACTAAAATCAGAATTTAATCATTTGGCTGATTATATTACCTTAGTTCCCATGAGGTACCACTTGCCGTGTTCTGCAGTCTTTTCTATGTTGCTAGAAATCAATTTTTTCATAAACATTAGTCATCCCTGGCATACTAGCAATTTTCCCTATGTTTAATAGCCAGGAAATTGATTTTGAAAGTGATTTTAATGGAACTGTACTTGATTGTAGTTCTGTATTGCCATCGTCCCTGCTAAGACTAGAAGCTAAGCTAAGTCTTATATTTTATTCTTTCCTGACCAGTTCTAGGAATAATTCTCTTGCACACACTGGCAAGCTTTTGGAAGGACTGAATTAAATCTGACAATTTCAGAGCCTGCGCAGCTTCAGTGCATGGAGTAGCAGACTCTACATCACAGCTACTGGTGGTCCCCACAAAAGATGAGCAGAACCTTCCACTGTATTTACACCCCAGGAACTTTCTGTTCTACCTTATTCTACAATGTTTAGCTTCTGAACAAAGGCTAACACCTATGTAGTGATAATAGTATATCAATGGTGACCAGGAGTGATGCATTATACTCTTCTTACTTCTATAGCAAGTTGCACTACATAATCAATTATTGTAATAATTTATGAGTAAACATTGAGTTAAATGCTAGGAAATGATAACCTATGGCTGTGTTAATTATTCAAAATGTTTATGTAATTGAAATGAAGCTCCTGATGTGTAATATTTTATTTACCAATTTTTCCTGTCAAGCGAAGCTGGTTTAGCAGGAAAAATCTTCTCTCTCACTTTTCATTCCTCAAGCCTAAATTCAATAAAGACATTAAACACCAGATTCTCTATTAGTAAATGTTTTTTTTAAAAAAACATTGGCAAATAAAATTGCTTCATAAAATTTAGGAATGGTAAACCGCGATTAAAACTAGTTAACAAATTCCACAATCCCATCAGGCTTCACTGGCCTTAACATTGTGAGTACATAAAGATGAAAATTTCTAAAGGTTACAAACAATTTAAAAAAACCTAAACCTCACCTCAAAACGTTGTATCCCAGAAAGTACCACTAAAAGAGTCTGGAGGTGGGACTGTACTCTCTGAGCTAATGCATCAGCACGTTACCACAGCACTTTTGGATTCACCTTTTACTCTCCCTAAGTACAACTTCTGATCTCTCCTGTCCTTTGAATTCTGTATCTGATGCCAAATAGCATATGGATGTTCATATTAATCATTCACAGAACTCACAGTTAACTTCCTCTCTGAAACATACACACTCTATAAATTCTTATCATGATGTTTTAGAAAACAAAATCCTTAACGTACTTTGGGACAAATGGAAACTGTGTTAGTCACTGAGTAGTTCACTTACCAATCCCAGTTTCTAAAAAGTACTATTTTCTCATTGAATCTACCAAATGTCACAAAAAAATTTTACCAAATAATTTATAAATGCCTGTCAGCTAATCTTACACAACAAAATTCATGTATTAGGTCTTTTTTCCCTAAGAAACCATGGTATGTCCTCTGCTTTCTGGTGATTTCATTTTTTATTATGAAGAGTAAATACAGTGTCTGGTCTGAATCCTCACACAAGCTATTGTATCTTCAGGTTTCTCTCAACCACCAGTGACTCTCCAAATGCTAATTGAGAATATCAAATAAACAAAATTAGGCTGCAAATATTTTTTTGGTACTCTTATTTTTCTGTTGCTTGTTAACCATTCTAATTAAAGTGCTAAAGACAAAGTCAGATTATATTATGATTCTCACAGTGTTTTTCAGATGGACTTGATTTTGCCATGAAAACTAACTGGCAGTTTTTTTTCCACCTCTTCACGGTATGCTCAATTTCAATAAAAAACAGTCCACAGCTGACAAAAGTTCAAGATAGTTTTCTGTGGGATGGTCTTGGAAGTTATGAGCGGTTTTAAGTCAAGAAGAGAAATTCATATGGACAGAAATACTGGTGAAACCCACCCAGAAGAATAGCAGGCAAAGGGACTGTAGCCGATTGGGCATGACCGGGTTTTAGGATTCAAGAAACCTTTTTGTGCTTTCAGAGAGACACGTGACTTGCTCTTTGGTGTAAGTCAAAGTACTTAATTTATTTGTACATCAGCTTTCCAATCTGTGTGTCATAAGCAGCTGTATCAAATGCTAGAATGTATCTGTCCAAGCCTAATAGTCTTTACTTACTCATTCTGTGTGTATATTCGGACTCAGAGCACCTGACTGTGGACAATTCATGGCATATTTTGGGTATCTCTTGCACAAGGGAGTCCATGAGGACTTATCAGCCAGCTGGAGTGTTAAACATGCAAAGACTTGAAAGTTAGATGTTTGAAGTGACCTGTCATGGATATGGTGTGGCTTAATTATTGTAAGTTAGCAAATTGCAGGTGAATCCATGGCTAAGGCAAGACATGGGGGAAAAAATACAGATTTTGTTCTTAAAACTTTATGGTAACTTCTAATAGATATGATTAAAGGTTATGATTTAAGGAACGTGTACTCCAGTGTTCACTGGAGTAGTAATCACCACTAACTAGAATGATCATACAAAAATAGGAAGACTTCACTGCCTAGATTTCAGATCATATAATGTGCTGATTCCATAACCTCCTGGTAGCTTTTCTCCTTTAAATACTCAAATCCAAGCTACCCAATGTTTCAGAATGAAATTGCCTGATTGCAACACAATAATAACTGCTGGCAGCAGAAAACCAGTCTCTTTTAAAGGATTTATAGATTTCACAGAGTGCTATCTGGACTGCCACCCCGACCCACATCACTGATTCATGAGTTCATCTCTAGTAAGACAGCAACAGAATTACTTTGCCACAGAGAAGTGATAACATCTTAGGGGAGAAGAGGGTCACACTGTCATTTGGTGAATATCATACAACATAAAACTCAAATGCTATAACGCCGTAAAAACTCATCAGGTATCTCAGAAAACGAGGGCCTTGCTGCTGGGATTCTGTCAGGCAGCAATTTTTACTTTGATTACCTAAAGTCACTTCATCTGTCTCTCAGCATTACATCGTCTATAACTTCTCCGTCTTTCTCAAAAGGTTATTGAATGAAGTGTCAGTCTTTCTCCAGCTGTATGCATAACGTTAAAAAATCAGCACATTGTGCCTTTATTTTACATCCAAAATTCCAGTAAAGTTTTCTAGAAAAAAAACACTCAAAACAGCCATTCAGACGTGTCTGTTAATCTGTTTCTGGAATAATTATATTGACCTTTATAAATACTGGTGATAAGTTCTTGTGTTAAGGAAATTATTTTCATGTCATGATCCTATCTCACAGGATCTTCACAACTATACTGAAAAAAATTCAGGTGGTTTCTACCAGGAAAAAAGCAAATGAAAGACAGGGTTAGAGCTGAAAGAGATCTTTCAAGACAGTGCATGTAAATGTCATCATGTCTTTCGAAAAGTAGGCGTCTACTTTATCTTGGCAACTCCGCTTCACAATATTGCCAGTGATCAGCATTTCTTTGTACAAAGCAAGAAAATATTTTGTTTTACATTATTGAAATCATTTGACTGTTGCTGGAAAATGGTTTCTGCTGCTGTTTGTGTGCACTGATTTAGCACTGACCTGCTGATCACTAATATTCTGGCGTTTAATAAAAGCACTAGGTATTTATGCTTTTTTTAAAAAAATTCCATATTTAAATTTCTGTCCAGGCAGTAACTGGTTATGCAAAACAATAGTTGCAATGATCTTGTTCCCGTTTCACCGGTAGAGAAGCAGTTATGCAGAGAAAGTGACACGTCCAAGGACACAGACCAAATCAGTGGCAATACTGGTATTAATGGTTTTAATATAAACCACTTTAAAAGATTTAAGAGTGAGAAAGCTTAAATGTGTGGCATTTAAGAAACAAAGCCATTTTTATCTCCTTAAAGATGTTTGTGCATAAATTGCTTTAAGGATTAAAAGGTGCTTAAGTATTAAAAGCCCTCTAAAACCTTAAGCTCCTAAAATATTTTACGAACATAGAGATGATAGGTCACCCTGAAAATACAGAAATGGACTTTGATTTGGTAATGGAGCTTGGTTCTGGAAAAAGAGAGCTTGTGCTAAAAAAGGTCAAAGCCCAATCCTAAAGAAAGAGACAAATTGGGCCAGTGGGTTTGAGATTCTTGGCTTGGATGTGCTGACTATAGGCTTGTGAAAAGGCCTAGAAAGAGGTCTTTCCAGACTGGCTGTCCCAATGGAGATATCAGTTGGACTGGTGGAGGTGTCATCAGCAGTGGAGGCAAACAAAGAGGAAACTGGTTGAGCTCAGAGACGGAAATTGCCATTGAAGTGGAAAGGAGTCACACAAGACTGGCGGTGCCTGGTGGAGGGATTTTTCAGAGTGGAATTGCTCCAGAAACAGGGCTTCAGAGCTCCACCAGACTTGGGTTTGTGGAATTATGTCTGTATTAATTTTAGGCTCCTCCATATGGCAGTGCCGTTAGGTTCACGCAGCCCAGCCCACATTGCTGTTACCACTGCCTGAGCAATACCTGGGGAACTACCCTCGGAGCTTCCTTAACAGCTGAGAGAGTTTCAGCTCTTTGAGGTAACTTTGCACAAACCTCCCATATAAAAGGAATTTGTTTAAAGCAAGATTAAAAATACACTGAAACTGTTTAAAGTCACAGAAGCAGCTTGCATACTATATTTCATTTGAAGACAGCCGAGCAAAATCATAAACTGAGAAAATTTTATCTTCTCTCTGTTACAGGAAAACGTCCACCCACAAAAATTGTCTGTATTTGGAAAATTTGTGTTCTGAACTTGCTTAGTTAGAGTTTCCTCCTTATAATGTTCCTCTTGCAGACATACCTCTTTGTCTGTGCCTCCTTATTAAGTCCCCTAATTAGAACTGTTTTATTGATTTTTTAGTTCCAGATAAAACTCTAAGTAGAAGTTCTCTTCTAGCGTGTAAAGAAGATGAGGTTCAGGAACGCTCTAGGCTATATTCCAAAATATTACATATTACAGATCATTACATTTAACTGCATCAGTTTATTTAGCCCTCTTTTCAAGTTTTTTACAGTTCATTTTTACTTTCAATAAAATAAAAAATTAGGGATAGACCCCACTATTTGCCCTATTATTTGTCACCCCAGGTAACCACCCCAGTGTTTGAGTCAAGAAGGATAATGTACTTACAGAAAATAATTTTGTACTTTGTAGTTTTCACTGAATTAAAGATATATATTCAGTTGGGAGACTACTTATACTGCTATTTGAAAATGCTTAAGAAACATAACAATGAATAATGATTTCTAACTGATAAGAAATAAAAAGTCTAATCTTCTTTAAAGTCCCTGACCATAACAATCAACTAAACAGCTTCATCTGCAATTTTGAACAAACAGAGAATGACGTAAGAGCAAAAGGGAGAGACTACCAACTGGAAACTTACTGTTTTTTTAAACCTTTTTTGAAAAAAGCAACTATTCTTATTAAAACATTAAAAACATCCAGAAACAAATCCAAGTTCTGAAAGATATGAACTACACAATGGATACGTTTGCTGCTAGTAACCTAAAGACTGTCTTCTTCCTCAGTAAATAAATAAATTACTTGCACGTACACAATGTGCTGATAAACAAGAGAAATATCCACACTTGAGTTGCTTCTAGTAAGCTATTTAAATTGTTTTTGCTGCAAGATAACTACACTTCAGGTTTCCTGAAGTTGCACACTCTGCATAGCTAAACTGATAAATTTTAAAAGGATTTTAAATTAATTCTTGTTGTCATTACCTCTTTGCACACAGTCTGTTTCAAGGAAAAAAGCCTTTCAAGCTGTTGAAAGATTACTTTCATTTTAAACTGTCATACATTGCTTCCAAAAGGTGGTGTCAAACTGCTGCGTGTGAAGAATTAAGGAGGCTACGCCAGCTTCAAAATGCAATTGTCTGATAGGAATGTTTTTTCCTAACAATTGAGCCCATAAACTCTGTGGAAATGTGTTTGTGTGTGTGTGTGGCAGCAGAAAACAATTAGCACGTACGATACCTTCAGAAAGAAAACCGATTTCGATTTTTTTCAGATGACCTAGAAGAATTTAGTCATCCCATGGCAACAGAAAGTCACTCCTCCCAGTGCTATTACTCATACAAAATGATTTTCTAGGCTTGTCTGCAGCTAGAAGAGACCTTACATATTTGCTGAAATGGGCTGGTGGTAGACAGCATCATCATCTTGGAAAGATGCTTAGATGCTTGAGTAAACATTGAGAAGTCGGCATGGTCCAGTGGACAGTGTAAAAGAATGAATGACAGGAAACCTATTGACTGGGTTTGCTGCTGGTTCACTTTCAGGGAATTTTGGCAGCTGTGTACACAAATAAGTTTCGATGAGGGAAAATAAGATATGAAATTAATATACACTATCTGCTCTGCGTTATTCGCTTGTATGGGAAAGGTATAATGAGAAAAGGAGTCAGGATGTCATATTTCGGACCATTGTTTTGTGTATCTTTCTATTCTTAATTTCCTCTCCAAAATAAATCTTTTATTCATTTTTCTTGCCTGTGTGTCTGAAATCTTTCTAGCTCTGCTCCATTTTTGGTGTATATATGTGCGCATCCAGCAAAATTGCCAGAGTTCTTCACTAGATTTACAGATTCCAGTAAGGACATATTAGAGATTCACAGGGCTCTGTTTTAATATTCTCTGACTTAATAATTATTGAATCCTAACATTCTTGGCTTTTCCTAAAATGAAAAAGTGTTATTGATCTTTCCATATTTAGGTCATAACATTGAAATTCTTGGAAAGGTAATCATAATGATAGCTGGCAAAATGTGGAAGGCACAAAAACATGACGAGATTGAAGAAGGAAAAAAATGTAAGCATAGAAATAAAGGGATATATGATTTAGGGAAAACAGCACTAGAATGAAACAAAAGCAACAGATTCATGACTTTGGCCTTAACAGGTAAACCTTTGGGCAAGTTTTAAGCTTTATTCTCTAATACAACAACAGCACTATATTCAGTCATACTAAAAAGTTCTTCAATAATATTTTGTGTTTTCTGAATGTGAGTTAGAATCTCAGCAATAGTAGAGGCTCGTGACTGCTCAAGGAAGACCAGTCGCTTTTTGTCCCCATCCTTCAAGGCCCATTTCCTTACCAAGAATCTCAGTATTTTAACAACAGTAGCTGCACCCCTTTGGTCAGGCCATTGGAGGTATGGTTGGTGTTGTCAGGACACAGTGGTCCTTTCAGTGATGCTGAGAGCACACTCTTCTTTTACCAGACACAAAGCAGCAAGACAGAGGTTGTGTCTCTGCCTGATATGAGAGAAAAAAGAGACCTTTTGACTGAGACCAGCAGAAACTAGTTAGTTTTCCAAAAAAACTGTTGACAAATCTGCTTATAGATGTTTCCCACATCAGTCTCACCTCCCCCTCCGATAAGGTTTGATGAGTTTGCCTCCAGCCAGGCTTGTCACTGAAACTCCTGCTGTTTGGGAGTCACAAAAAACTCCCTGATCAAACAACCTTCTGTCAGAGTGCCTGTTGAACCATGTTATCTGTTACCTACTAACTGGCTGCCTACCAGCTAATTCAGACAGGTTTTAGAACATTTATTTTGAGGGAGAAAACACTTTTCAGTGAGAAAGGTATGATACTGGGAAACAAAAGGAAAGGGAGTATTAGAAAGGAACACAAAGTTCAGGAATGAAATTAAAGATTCAATTTTCTCTTTGCCTTTCATAAAAAAAGTCAAATTTAGGCTGTGGATTAGTTTTGGCACCCGTATGGCTAAATAATTTTGGGTTTTTTTCTCTATTTTGTATTTATTGGTGTGTATTTTTGGCTTTTTGACATATTATTTGCCTTCTTTTTTTCCTCTGTAGCTGTCCTAGGCTCACTTCAGCAAAAACAAATGGCAGCAAGCTGGAGGTGTATGTAGACACATTGCCCACGCAAGACAAAATTATTGGAACCAGAGAATAACTTACCAGTGAATTTTCCTACACGCTGTATTCCCTCAAGAGTTTGATGTGAGAACTGAAGGTATGAAGATACCCCAGTAGAGAATATGTTTCAAAATAAAGCTGCTGTGATAGACAAGAAATGTGGTTGAATTTTCTGAAAAGTGGCTCCTTCAATTAGTGCAGGCAAAACAGTGAGACGTTCTGGGCAGGAAAGCATTCCTGAACTCATGCCATTTTTGCAGGACATGTTCAGAAGCAGTCAAGAATGACTTCTTTTTCTTTTCTGAAGCCAGGGAGGTCAACCACCCTAGGATCTTTGCAGTGTTTATAGCCATTACTATCTACTTGGCAGTTTGTTTTAGCTAAAGCTAAAGCTAAAACAAAACTCCAATGCACTATGTTTTGCAGTATCCACACAATTTTGAATTAGTTCCTATCAGGTCATAAAAAAGCAAAGAGCAGAATTGCTACTATTTCTTGCTGCTTAAGTAACCTTTCTCTGAGGCCATGGAAGTGGACTGCAACACCACTGGATGCAGGGGCAAGGGTGTATTTCTGTTGGAGTTGAAAATGTGAACAAAAAAACTGTTTAGGTGGCAACAATAAGTACAGAAAGCCTGCTCGGTTGCTAAAGAAGCTAAATATGCTGAATTTATGCAGTAATCAATCTAAGGAATCAGTAGGAAATTAAAAAACCCCAAACACCTTCCCACTGTGGCATACACGCACAGAATAAATTCAAGAAAATCATTAGGAGATATCAAAACCACTGTATTCGCAGTGGTCATTCATTTTAAAAACTTCAAAAGGATTATTTGATTTTCTGTAGGAATTTTTTATTACTCAGAAAGGATGCTCTGTTAGGCAGTAGCTACTATGACACTGGCAAAATGAGACGGGCAAAAAATATTTGGTCATTAATTTCAATCCAGAGTCATTACTCCTTCGATGAAGTCAGTAAATGCCACTGACACTTTTAATGATGAAAATTTTAGGTGATCACTGAAAATCACACGTGTAAATTCAGTCTTATAACAAGTGTTAATGCAAGTGGATATTTTTCATATTCTAGATAGCTTGTTTAAAATCATAGTTTTCAGTCAGCTTATTCTAAAGCAGGAAGAGTTCAGAAATACCCTTCTATTTCTAGTTTCATTTGCATGTAAGAGCAAAGCTTAAGATTTTGCCTAAAAAATAAGTACACCCTTGTGCACACTTAGTACAGGAGTAGACTTTTCATTGCATATCATTCAAATATTAACTATTACAATTTTAACTTAGGTTTCCCAATTTTCAGTTTTGAATTTCTGAAAATCATTTAACAATGTACTTCCTTTTATATTCCCATCTGCTAATCATTAATTGTTTTTGTTTTTGTTTTTTTTTCACCTTAGGACATCTACATAGTCCTTCTGGTTCAACACAGAATGTTTTTTATTCAGAATTACTCTTTATTTTTTTTGAATCAAATTTTCTTCTATATCCTTTGTACTGACCTAAAATCAGTGACTGGACTGTTAATGCCTCTCCAAATTCCTCAGGCTGGAGACAATTTATGTATTACCAAGTATTCCTGGCAGGAGCCTCTGCAGCTGCAGCCCAGTACAAATTCAGAGTGACTTTTTTGCATTTCTAGAATGGAATAAAGCTTCCTTTGTTTACCTGTGATATAAAAATGCGTCCACAATATTAAAATGAGAGAGAATTATGCAAAAGACGCTACGAAGATGAACTACACCATGCTTATATCCAGTCTCATTACTGACCCACTGGAAGAATCTCATTATGTCATAGCCTCATGCAAAAATATTTTACTGCATGTGAAAATATTTATTTGACTCAGTGGAATGTTGTTAAGCTTAATTAATGTGCTGTAAATTTCTGAGATAATGAGTGCTACACAGAAGTGAAGAATTTTTTACTAGAGACTCACAGTAAGAAAGTTAGTAATTTTTAAAGACTTTTTGAAATGTGGTGTTGCAGAATTTAGGATAAAGTATGACAAGCTGTGAGTTTTCAAACTGATTTTTCTTAAACCATTTTCATCATAGAAAGTATTTAAAAGTACCATACAGGTAGCCATAGAGATTCACAGAACTAATCAAGAAGAAATGTAAAGATGAGAAATCTAACCATTTACTTTATAAGTATCAAAAAATGATTACACCTTTTGCCATTAGCCCACAGCAGCGCTTTCCAGTTAGCCTTCTATCTCATTTCCTCTCTGATGTGATTCAAATGTAAGAACCAAATTTCCTTCATCTCAGTGAATCTGTAGAGATTTAAATGGCCCACAGGTTCTTCAGAGCCATATAATAATATTATAAAACGTGAAATGTCAAAAGTAATAGCCATAGTGAAGAATCTGATAACATCCCATAGGAATTTTGTATATGAAGTGCAAGCACAGAAAACCTACATATTTGCCATGATGTTTTATTTCTCTATGTGTCCAGCTGACAAATAACATATTCTTTGCCTGTAACTCTAAACATTTTTGTTTGTCTCTTTTGCCCCCATCATGCTACCTGAGACGGAAAACCTCCAACACGGGACCCTCTGTCCTGACAAGCAGAATGGTTCTCCCTCCCTTTCCATCTTAGCGTGTATCACACATCAGCATGTAAAGGAGGTGTGTGGATTCAGAATGCTAATAATTTCTTCAGACTTAGTTTAAGATTTCCCTCACAACAGATCATAAGCTCCCTTTTCCATATACAAAGCTGGTGTTGATAGGACACTTTTGGCTCACACTTGAGAAAAGTCCTCTGTTACACCACTTTGAGACACTTGGAAATACTACTTCACAATATTGAACAGTTCAGACTGTTTCCTCAGTGGGCTACTGTGGCACCTTTGATTTCAGTTTTTTCATCCTAAAAGGATAAGTGGTTCAAGTTAGCCTAAAATATGCATTGGAATGAGCACTCAGGAAGACGTGCAAAAGATCAATTTCGCCAATAAAAAAGTCAGAACACTTCAGGTGATGTTTCCTTTTATTTGTCCTCCGGAAAACTGAAATAGCTGTGGACATCTCAGAGGCTCACAACTTTAATTTTAATCTTTGATGCTGAAAAACTGTGTAACTATTTTGGGGGGTGTGTGTGGCAAATTTCAGGAACCTAATTGCAATAATCAGCTCAGAAATATTCCATAACAGCTACTGTTCTAGTTGATTTGGAGCATGGTATTTCACACAAGCAAACTAATTTTACTGCCATTCAGGCAATTAGCAGATAAAGATTAGTGAATACATGTGGGAAGATGTCCTCAGACAAAGGAGTCTACAATAACTAATTGACTTTATAGGCAAAGGAATAATGATTCTGGGTAAAGAGCATTCTGGAGTTCTTTCATATGTGCCTCCTGTTTCAGTGATTAATTTTCAGCAGTTGTTTTGAAGCCTGAATTTAACAAATACATACAGAAGAAACATTCTGTGGCTTGCTCTCATAATTTTTTTAGTAGTTAAGAAAAGAGATCAGTCCTCACCTTGTCATTATCTTATAGTAAACAGCCTAATTTTAACTTCGACTTCAAATTTGTCCATGATTTTGTTTTCTTTTCTGCCTGAATCTGTCAGAGACAACTAAATCTACAGAACAGAAAAATCAGAAAGTTCTACCTTCAGGATTCAGAATTTGCCTGAGGTTAATTTTTCTACCTCAGTAGGTTTGCAAAATAAGCTTGAAAAATGTCATAAATACAGACTTCTACTGCATCATTTACAGCTCTCTCCTTTATCTGTGGACTGGAACTTACAGTTATAGGTGTGAAAGAAGAGGGAAATTCCAACACATGGTGCTGAGAAGAGGTCATAGCTGTGTTGGAGAAGATGCTACAACCTTAGGGCTTTCATTTGTTTTTAATCCTAAGTCTGCTATTGACTTGCCATTAGAAAAATGAGAAAAATACTCCCTGCCCTAAATGAGTGATAAAGCCTTTTAAGATGAATGCATCATAAAGAATGCCTGCATTGTATCATCTTGAACCAAGGCTTATCTATAATTAGTATTACAAGCAGCGTGACTCACAACTGTGATTCTTCTCCTCTGTTTTTAGACTAGTGTCCCCAGGCAGTTTAAAAGGGTCCAACAGTCCACTTTCAAACTAAAAAAGAACAAATCACCCTCCACCCAAATGCTAACCCTGAGATCTTTTCATGGTTTACATATTAAGTGAAGAGTCTGTGTACCTTGCACAACCTTTCCAGTTCAAGTAAAAGATGAATTAGACCTCCAAATCATGACTTGAATATGTATTGTAAATGTAACCTCCTATGGACAGAGGTCTTTGATCAGCCGGATTCCAGAGAGATGATGACAACAGAACAATTTAGAGTACTGATACAGCAGTTGAGCGTACAGATCTCTTGAAGTCAAGACTGATCAAAAAGATTTGTTGTATATAGTTCATCACATTCATCAGGAAATAAACGTTGCTTCGATCTCACAATCATCTCCTACACTCACCAGACAAATCAGCCAACTGGTAAGTGTGACATGAACAAGGGATAAATTGCATACTACAGTATATGGAAAAGAATGAAGAACACTGTATTATTGTAGTACTGAAGATTCTAAATATAAATGTAAGAAACAAGAAATTGTTAACATTTACTGTATGTAACAGATGTTTCCTCCTGCTAATATTTTCTTTGTTCCACTTACTGGAAATGCACAAATTATAGTGGAGAAAATGTATGTGTGAGAAGAATCAGATATATTCAACTATCTCCATTACAGAATGCCACCTTGTGATGGCGGTTTCTCCCTCAACCGATCTTTTGTATATAGATAGAAGTGAGATTTTCTATGTGCATTCTTCACGTACAGACTAAAATTCTGATTTGCCAAAGCATTTAAGTTAATGCCTAACTCCAAAATCATGCCATGTGTTATAGAACGTGCTAGGTATTCCTAAGAGAGCAAAAGAGGAAATAGTGCTATTTTAAGTATTATAGTAGCCAAGTATAAAAAGTTTTATACTAGCGCTATATTTGACAGGGTGTATTAACGTCTCTGGCCTCAACATACATGTTATTCTCAAGTCTGTTATTAACTATATAAAATAAAAATGTGGGGTTTGGTAAACAACTGTTCCATTCTCATAAATTATTTTACTTTAAATTATTGACATGAATTACATCTAATTTCATCTAAACATGGTGTATGTAAGACATATAATTAAAAAAAAAAAAAATAAAAAAAAAAGAGAACAAACCTAAGGAGACTTATGGCAAAGGCACAGAATCATGGCAACATCAGTATTTATGCCTAAGGTTTTGGAACACTGAATACAGATTTGAAACAACTTGAGCGAGTGCAGAGGAGGGCAATGAGGCTGATGAAGGGCCTGGAGCATCAATCTTATGAAGAGCAGTTGAAGGAACTGGGACTGTTTAGTTTGAGGAAGAGGAGGCTGAGGGGAGACCTCATCACTCTCTGCAACTACTTGAAAGGACACTGTAGAGAGGTTGGTGCTGGTCTCTTCTCGCAGGTAATTAGTGACAGAACGAGAGGGAATGGCTTCAAGCTCCAATAGGGTAGCTTTAGACTGAACATTAGGAAAGAATTTTTCACAAGAAGAGTGGTCAGGCATTGGAATAGGCTGCCCAGGGAGGTGGTTGAGTCACCATCCCTGGATGTGTTGAAGAGTCGTTTAGCTGTGGTGTTGGGGGATATGGTGTAGGGGAGAACTTTGTAGAATAGGGTTGATGGTTGGTCTTGATGATCCCAAGGGTCTTTTCCAACCTAAATGATTCTACAATTCTATGATTTTTTCTATCAGAGAAGAATTTTTTTAGTAGTTGTTCACATCTGTCCTTAGAAAAGATAACTGCGCCTGCATGTACTACACCCATGTTTATTTGTAGACTCAGTACACAAATAAAATAGGAAACTGAACTATAGCTTCTTTAAAAATCAGCAACACAATATATGTGCTCAAATACCAGAGATGTGTCATAAGACGTCTACAATGGACAAGATATTTTCCAAGATTTTAAGATTTAATCTTAACCCATCTATGGAATCTATCCCAGATGAGTGAGACCAAAAGAAATTTGTAATTGTCATCAGGGCTTTGAGCAACCTTGTCTAGTGGGAGGTGTCCTTGCCCATGGCAGGGGGGTTGGAACTTGATATCTTTAAGGTCCCTTCCAACCCAAACCATTCTATGATTCTATGATTCTATGATCACTAATGTCTAAGTGGCAGGTGGCAAGAGGATGGGACCAGAGTCTTTTCAGTGGTGCCTGACGACAGAAGAAGGGGCAACGGGCACAACTTCCAACACAGGAAGTTCCATCTAAACATGAGGAGGAACTTCTTTCCTGTGAGGGTGGCAGAGTGCTGGAACAGGCTGCCCAGAGAAGGAGTGGAGTCTCCTTCTCTGGAGACACTCAAAACCCACCTGGACACATCCCTGTGCAACCTGCTCTGGGTGACCCTCCTCTGTCAGGTCATTGAACTGGATGATCTCCAGAGGTCCCTTCCAACCCCTGCCATTCTGTGATTCTGTGATTTTCACCATGTCTTTAGTCATTTGAGATGAATGGCTCAATTGGCTGCTTAAAACTATATTAGTAGAAGTAATATGACAACAGACCACAAGCAACACATTAATTGTCCCTAAGACTAAGCGTATTGTTGCAAAGATTACAAGTGAAAAAACACCACCTGAGGCAAGCATCACTCTGAACCAATGACTGATCATTTAAGTCAAAGAAGGAGCCATAAAAGTCAGACTTGTCTGCAGTAAATTAAGCTAAAGACCTTGAGGCTTGATAGACATAGTCACTGCCTTTGGTATTTGAACCTGTGATGGAGGTTTTCAGGGAAAGCAGATACCCATATTTCTACTCATTTAGATATTGGGATGCCATATCATATTGGCTATTTGGATAAGTGATGCCAATATCTACAGGAAGATGCAACCAAACATTGACTTTCAGTAGTGGTGCCCTGAGCTGGCCAACTGCAGGCTAAGGATGTAACAGGTTTGAAGTCAATGTATAGGCACAAATGAGAGCAACTGATTTATGTGTCTGTCCACAGCGATCCTGCCTGCCAGGAAGTGTTTCACAATGTTCTCTACTAACTGAAGTCCTTGCCAAAGTTTGAATCTCTTGCAGTCAGGTTTTCCCTTGCTCAAGACAAGAAGTGACAAAACCGTCTGTAGCTAATGCCACGTTCAGAAAGAAAATAATAATCACTGCGGACAGCTGACATTATGCCAGAACCTTCGTACCAGCATGGAAGTGGGTAATGTTCAAGAGCTTGAGTATGGCATGACCAGCAGCGAGTGTGATCTTTTGGTAAAAGGAAACTACACCCAAACTGTGGTCCCTTAAAGTACAGCTCCTAGCACGCTGACATAACCTATTTGTCTAGATCTTTCTTTCTTTAAGTTTCAGATATTACTCTTAATCCACTTGCTGGTCCAGAAAATGAAACACTGGACTATTCTGATGATTCAGATACTGAAAGAAACCAAAGATGAAAAATTAAGTAATTAAAATATAGAATTGATTGGTTGATTTAAATGCTGTCCTATAAGTAGGATTTTTATATCCTTTCAAGGGTAAATTAATATTCCTCTGTGAAATTAATGTAATTATATCAATTCTCAGATCATCTGAGAATATTGTTCAATCCATCTAGGACAGCTGCCTTTAACTTCTCAATTTCAGCTGTGACATGGTAGCCTTATAAAATTAGAGGCACTAAGGGACAGTCTGAGAAAGAGAACGAGTCACTTAACCCCAAAATGATAAAATTATTTCAGTGGTTTATTTAACGCCTGGCTCAATTTTCTGAAATCAGCCTGAATTCTTCCATTAACTGAAGTGGCCTTTAAAAGTTTTTGGAAAGTACTAGGATGCAAATGCATCAACATTAAATACTAGGATTATCTATAGAGAAATGCAAAATTACTCCTTGATGCTGTGGTTGCTGTGTAAATAACATGATTACTGGACAAAAGTTAGAGAACTATCATTGTTTGGATCCAACTCTCTGTTCTGTCATTAATTTTCAGGTGACATGCAGGAAATTACTTTTATTTTTGCAACTGCAAAATGGTATTACTCATACTACTGAGGCATGCCTGTGAAGCATTTCAAAGCCTGGGGAGAAGAAATGCTACAAAATCTATAGCTAGATAGGTTAAGGTTGAATGTTTATTATTTTTGAATGTTTCAGGCAAATAAATCCTTTGAGAAGACAGAAAACAGCACCAAAACAGAATATTGCTCCATATATATGCTTCTCTTTACAAGTATCAGGTACCATATTGGTGAGAATTCTACAACTGAAGCTCTGCCTAAATCACCAGCAAAGTGCACATTGATGATGAGTGATTTACAACACATTTTCTAGGGAGAAATAAAATGGTGCATGACTCATACTGCCACAACATATCACTTCCTAAACATAGGAAACAAGAGTTTCTCAATAAAACCATCAAGATGATTTTTGTCTTCACAAATGCTGGGAAAATTAGAGAACAATAAAAGCCTTCAGATACCATGTCATTTTTGAAGAAGAAGTGGAAAAGGTCCACTGACATATCTTTTTTGCCTTCCACTTATGACCCAATCAAACTGAATTCTGTGCAATTAGCACTCTCTTCTTTTTCAATGCACAGATATGGAAGAGCTGGGATAGGAACCTGAGAAAGGAAGTGGTGGGATGGTGGTAAAAAAGAAAGAGAGAGAAGGAAAGCAAGGAGCTCATCTTACATATAGAAACCGACAAACCACAAGCAAGGAAAACTTTAAGGTAAAGATACCCAGGGCAAAATTCTGATTTCAAGTATATAAAAAAAGAAAATTCTTGGACTTTCATTTGAAAATGAGATCAATAATTTTTATTGGGGAGCTTACTAAATTAATTAATCCCAGGGCTTTGGAAGTTTATCATGACATCCAGGGAAATAAAATCAGTAGGGAATAAACTAGTACTCTGATATGAGGCAAGCACCACCAGTTGGCTAAAGACAAACTCGCAAAGTATTAAAGGGGGAAAAAAAAAAAGAAAAAAAGAAGAGTAGAGCAACTTGTAGCTTGATAGTGAAATAAATAAAAGACAATGAAGTTGTCCGAGGCTGTGAGTTACCTAGCTGTTGAAAGACTAATCGCTTTTTGCATTTAAATTTTATTTTATTTCATTTCTGTGCTATTAATGTAAGCCTTAGCTGAGCTGGTAGTGTAGGTCTAATATTTGATCTAAAGTTTTTCGTTCTAATAGAAAAGAAATGTTCACTTTCACTTGTGCAGATGTATTTTATGAACTTTGCAGAGAGATTTAAATTGGTGAGAAAGGAATTTCTGAGGGGACATGATATGTTATAAGCTATGTATTTCTTGCTATAGCACTGAAAGGATCTCACAAATACATTCCTAGGTCATCATTTTACTTTTAGAGGCTTTGAGACAGGCTCAATATAACTTAATTATATCTGAAAGATATTTGTTATATTTTTCTTTTAAGATATCTGCAAGGTGTGGGTTACAGTGTTTTGATAGGTTTCAACATAAGCATAATAGCATATAACATAAATGTTTTTTTCAAATCTCATCTAAATACCACTTTTTATAAATGAAGTCAACTTCTACTTGTTAAACTCTAGTTTGAAAACAGTTAATTGTTGTTCTTTCTGTAACCAAGCTTTTAACATACATTCAAGAAACAGAGCGGGATAGCAGGACTTGAAGCATAGAACAGCTTCCCTAGAAGGAGAAAATAAGTTACCTAGAAATAAATAGTCAGGAAATTAAAGAAGCCTTCAGAGTTATGAATGATTTGGAGAAAGTCCTCTGACACTGAGGAATGCTCTCTCTGGAGATCAGAGGATGACCTGGTCTCCCCCAATGTAGCACAGCCCGATGTCCTTCTCATTCTCACAAGCTGGAGGCAGTTACTCTCTGGAAGTCAAACCTGCTCTAAAACAAATCCATTTGGTGGCCTAAGGAAGAATAAATGTCTTTAGTTAATGTCAGGAATAATCTCTTTTAATTTATAATTGAGATATTTTCAGTCGATCCTTCAAGAAAATTGGATGACTGTTTTTGAGAAATAGTAACAAGCATTTTTGATGCGTCAGTCATTGAAGTGGCAATCACATATTAGTTGCATCTGCAAATATCCCCTCAGTTCCAAATGGTTTCTAAAGGATCAATTGAAACCTCATTCTTCTCAAACCTATTAAAAGAAAAAATTACATTGAAATTAGTTTTAACACTCCTAGAATTAAAAGTAAGCAAAATCTGTCCACAATGACCAGACATTCATGGAGAATTTGCATCACCTTGAAATGTATGGAACATCTTATCTGCAGAAAGGCTGCCAAGAAAAGATGATACTACATGTGAAAAGATAAATAGCTATTTAGGAAATTCTGAAACAGTCACGTTTTGTAGATTTTCTCTACAGAGGAAACTACAGGTTCCTCTAAAAATCACAGCAACTTCTGTAACTGCACCTGTTACATGATTGAATCAGAAAATAAAGTAAAATTCGCAGAACTTAAAGGCTGCTAAGGTTGTTTTTATATAAAGACAGAATCACCATCTGTGTGATATACCATTTTACCACATTGCATATTTTTCTTATTTTGTTTAAACCAAATGACTTACCCACAACTCTTGTAGTAAGCATATTCTTCCTTCTTTCTCTATGAAGCTAATTAGGTGACAATCTCACCGCACCTTAAAAGTACCTTCATTAGTCAGTTGGTGGATGATTTATCATTTACTTTTCTCACTGATGGTTCCAGAAGCATTCTGCATTGCAGTGTAGCTGAATTTAATTATATCAGACTCTATCAGCACAGACTTTAAGGGAGTTGGTATCCGGTGGTTAATAACAGCAAACTATGTACAGGTTTAAATTGGGAAGTATGAATTAAGGCTTTCAAATGTTAAAATAGTAAAGCAGAAGAGTATAATGAAATCCACATTCTGATGCTGATATATTTATGATTCAGTTCTCACTTATTGCCTTTTGATATGTCTTTCACTCTTCTACTACTCCATGGTGGCGTGTATTGTTGAGCAACAAACATCTAAGGCAGTTGCATCTCAAGATCAAGTTTTGAAAAAAAAGATTGCAGTATCATGACTCTTAACTACACTAAATGCAGAAGGGAAAAATCCTTTTATGGGATACAACATTTATTATCTTTACAAATTATGCTTAGATAAATTCCAGGCAGCCTGATTATTTACATGAAAACATTACGTTTTGTTTCAGTTCTGTGGGGTCTTTTTGTTTGGTTGTTTGTTTGTTTGTTTGTTTGTTTTCTGAAACATGAGCTCATCAACATACAAAACTGAATGCTCAAGGCTAATTTCAGGAGAACCCAGTAAAGTTCCAGTAGGTGCTCAAACCTGGTGTTGTTCTACCTGTCCAACCTATAGAGATCATTTAGGTAGGTTTCTCAGAGTAGGCTATGGTAGGAGACCAACCTTTTCAAGCCAGTGTCCATGCATGTTGTTCTAGCCTTAGAGATTCCTACTATCAAGCTCCAGTTGGGTCTACTCAATGGTTTTGCACTTGGATCTTAATTGAAAATAATTAAATTTGCAGAAGCATTTCAGAGGCTTGGCTCAGCAGTGGATGTTTACAACCTTCTTAAGGCTTGATCTTCCTTCTTTAATTACAGATTGTATTCACAGCTTTCTAGCTAATATTTCATTAACTATTTTGTGCGTGGGCTCCAAGAAAAAGACACATTTGTGGCAATGGTTCATGAGGGAACATCACATGAATTCTCCATTTGAATGGATGAAGTTTATGTTGGAATATACCAATATTTAGACTTCTGCTATTTTATATTTCACAGTTAAAGCCTTAACATGTCCTGACATAAGCCTAGTTGCTAAGAGGCAAATTTGGTACTACCTTAGCTCCAATCCCACTTATAGGAAGCCAGATGACTTCTCATCACTTCTCCCCCAGATCAGCACTTCTATATGGTTCTCTCACAACCTAATCCATTCCCTTGTTTTGATAATGATTTCACAGAATCACAGAATCTTCATGGTTGGAAGGGACCTTTGAGATCTTCGAGCCCAAGAACTGACTCCTATATATGTGAAGAACTGACTCCTATATGTGGCTTTTAATCATAGAAAAAACTGGAGTGAGGTTAGGAAGAAAAGAAATGGAGAAAGTGGAGGCAGGACATCCATCTTGCTCTCCACAGCCTTCTGCTGTTAACATGTTTCCATAAACTGATTAATCATAAATTATTAATGTCAGCCTCGCTGAGACAGAATATATCTTCTTTATTGAAATCTGTCTCCCAGGCATTCTGGCAGTGGCTTTGACTGATAAGCCAATAGTACCGCTGTTTGCATAATTGTGCTGGCACCTGGCTGCGTAGCTACCTTACTGAAGTGTTGACACAATGGCATATGATATATTTGTGCCTGGCATAATCTTGATGGCCCACAAATAGTACTTCTGGATGAGAAGATTGTAAATAAGTCACAGTTTGAAGTTATGATTTCTTTTTCTTTTCCTGTTAATGCTCAGTTTTGATGATATGCTACCTAGAAGAAATGAAGTTCATTTACGTGTGCATGAAACAGTTGCAGAACGCGTTATGCTGGGAAAGCAGCTGCAGAGAAGACTAAACCCAGAAAACCAAGCCATTCTGGTTTTATCACATCAGGATGCTACTG
>VXAK01021335.1:0-17685 GCA_013399435.1 Arenaria interpres | reverse complement strand
ACTATGGAAGCATAAATAGAAATGCTTGCAAAGGTTAAGAATGACTCTGAATCAATATACTTTTTGGCATCAAAATTTTGAGGTTTTTAATTTTTTTTTCCAGAAAGACCATCACTAGCACTGATACACAGAATGTCCCATCTCTATAGCCCCTGTCTCCAATTCCATTGGAAAGTTTTGAAGATGACCATTAAATTTAGTCAAAATGCTCTAGTAAAGCAGAGAGAAGTATAATAGTTGAAGTTCTTCTGCTACTGCTTAAAAACACTTTCAAAAAACACCTATAGGACATCCTAACACTAATTGGAAACAATTAACAGGTGAGACTGCCTGATACAGTTTTGTATTATTTTTTTTTGCTCTCCCCCCACCTCTATATTTTATATATTTCCTTATTTTCTTTTTATTTTATTATTAATATTTTCATTAAAGTACTTTAGTTCCTTCTAAACTCAGAAATTTCTTTATATCTCTCCCTCCTTTCCCCAGACATTATAAAGCCACTCAAACATTATGTCTCTTGTCTTCTTGGAGTGTAGCTAACACGTTATATTCTTTCTCTTTTTGTGAGTTTCTTTTTAATATATAGGAAGGGTGATTGAAATTGAGAATGTGGCAACATTTGAGCTAAAGATTTGTACAGGTCAGATACAAATAGGAAGAGAACTAAAGATTTTTCTCATGCCTCCTATCAAAGGTTTCAAGTAAGATTTTTGAATTGTCAGTTTGCCACTGTACGACTAAGCAGGTAAACTTGTTCTTTGTTGGGAACTTTTTTGTTTTTCTACAGAGACTCCTAGAAAATCTCAGTTATACTCGTGATGCAGACCCCTGTCTAATAAAAAGTGCTCTGATGTTGTCTTACTTCCTGTGAAGCCACAAGAACAGGCCTTTTCAGAGTGAAAAACTTTGGTACTTATAGATCATTGTGAAAGAGAGAAAGGGTAAAACAGAAAATATCTTGAAACAATTTAACAGTTTAAGAACAACTTCAGTGAAATTCAGGTGCTTAAATCTCAGGATTGAATAAATTACATTCCTATATATTAGTGTATGAGAGATTATGGTAATTTTGAATTTTTTGTAGCAATCTTATAGGGCAATGCAGACGACTTCTCTGCACGTCCAGAAGTGCTCCCAGTTCAACAGAGCAGGATAACTCAGCACTTAAATCATACTTAAATGCAACTAAGATTAACAAACCAGGTTCTGCCCAGTACTTAAACCTGAAGAACCTCTGTGAAAGGTGTATGGTTTGAGCATAGCCAATACATCCTGTCAGTGCTAATCAGGACAAAGCATGCCAGCTTTGCATGGAGGTCATAGAATCATAGAGTCATGGAATCAGATAATCACAGAGTGGTTCAGGTTGGAAGTGACCTTAAAGATCATCGAGTTCCAACCCCCCTGCCCTGGGCAGGGACACCTCCCACCAGACCAGGTTGCTCAAAGCCCCATCCACCCTGGCCTTGAACCCCTCCAGGGATGGGGCAGCCACAACTTCTCTGGGCATCCTGGGCCAGGGTCTCACCACCCTCACAGCAAAGAAGTTCTGGTTAATGTCTAATCAAATTCTAACCTCTTTCAGTTTAAAACCAAGTGTTAAAATTTGCTAAACTTGAATTCCTGATACTCACCCCTCAATTTACTGAAACACTGAGACAAAGCCAATATATTCTATGTGAAGATATTTTGAGTCATTGTTAAAAGTGGAGGTTAAGGGCTTTTATGAATGTTTTTTAGAGAGAAAGAAATTCCTCTATAACTTTTATTGTTAGCAGAGTTTACAAAGTGGATGCAGAGATAGTGTTTTAGGACATTTGGGAATCCAATTGGAAAAGAGATGACTGTATTTTTTTGCCATTTCAAATGCAGAGGTAAGATAGCAGGGTAGTAGGGTCATCAGAGAACAGACCACAAAATTAAGAGTCTAGAGATTACACAACACAGAGTTTTAATTTGTTCCACTTTTCACTACTGTTACAACTGCATTTTAAAAATAGATTCACATGATTCTCTTTTCTGTACTTGTAGCAGTTTGTCATCCAGAGACTTAGCCAGCAAGTAGGTGGGAGTAAGAAACATTCTAAGAAATGGAAAAGATTATTGTGGCTGACATCACTACTGTTTAAATGAAATTCTCAGAAAAGTGCACAAAGGTAGTAACAGGTTGTATTTTCTACCTTCTATAGTCGGTCAGTGATGGCTCAAGCTATAACCTAGAGACGAGAATGCCTGAGTGCTACTCCTCGCTCAGCTGTGGAGCAAATAATGTCCAAGAAAATCATGAGCCCTTCTGGCATGCACTTCATCTTCACTAACTGTGAAAAGTAAGATCTGAATACTGTATGATGAGTAATGATCAGACCATCAAAAAATTAAAAATGGGAAAGGCGTGTTTCCTTATCAGTCAATACTCTAAAAGTGTAGAAAAACACTTGGGAAGTGGGTTTCAAAAAAACAAGATGAAGATTTTCTATGAAGTTCGTGTTTAAAATTAACACTTTTTTCTCTTGCTTAAGTAGCCCCTCTGCTGAGAGCAAGGATTTTAATATCAACTATTTTGATTCTAATGTCTTCAGCTTGCTTCATGCCTGAAGTGCTCATGCTTGGAGTTATTATTTCAATGTGCTTATTTCAACAGGAAAGTTGATAGAAAATCTCAAATTTTATTTGAAAATGGAAAGGTTATGAGCCAAGCATATATTCCTTAGAAACAGAAGATCAAAACTAACTCAATTTCATGTTCGACCATGGTCATTCTACCTACAAAAATAGATGCTGCAACATCTTTTAAGACACCTTGAAAAATAAAACTGTGGAGTGGGGTAATCTAACAATATTTGCATTTAATGAATTAAATCAGATATTTAGCTTTGTTCCTGTAATATAAGAAAATCACTTGTATCAATAATGCTTTCTAAATAGTAAAGGATATTAAAATAGATAAAAATGTGTGCTGCATACCTAGTCTGCAGAACTATACCACAAAATGGGATTGAGGGTGATGGTTAAAACAGACATCGATAAAGAAGAAAATAAAAACCTAAAGGTAATTGTCAAAAATCTACATTTTGAAAGAGTAAAGAATGGTACCCATTGCTTTTTACCACTGAATTCCTTGAGCCTTCTTCCAAATCAGATACTGTCTGTGATATATTGTTTTATAGAATCAGAAGAAAACCAGGTTTAAAGTATTTGCTGTTCCCCACTGGATTTGGACCGTGATAAAAGAAATAGTGGATTACTCAGAAAATAAGTAGTGCACCTTATTAAAGGTCATAAGAGTATGAGGGCTGACAGCACTGCATAGGAGCAAAAAACTTGATCTATAATAAAGTTGCTCAATAGTATAAGCAAAAAATACAACATACTTCTATGCCACCAAAACTTCATGGGAGATTTTAAACTACTAGAAATTACTTTGATCAAACATGCAATGTTCACTTTAATCACTACAAACCTAATATTTGAGCAATAGCTTTGTCTGTTTCAAATTATGATATCCCCTTAAAAGAATCCCAATGCATATAATTAGTCTACTTTTCAGCCTAGCTTTTAAAATATTTTTCAGAAAAAACAAAATAAAAAATATCCAACTGAGCCGCACAAAAATGTCATGTCAAAAAAGCAGCAGCCTATTCATATCATAACCAGTTTGAACCTTACTTTTAAAGAGTACACCAAGCCACACCACATAATCTAAAGAACTTCTTACAAAATGACCCTCAATGTGCTTATTCCTTTTTATGAAACTATTTTCAAAGTCAAAGTGAAAAGAGATTCGTTGCACTTACATATGACAAAATAAGATATGGATAGCGTGCATGCTGGGTCCTGTATCATATAATGCATAAGAATGAGGTAGAATAATACAAACATTAAAATGTTCTTCGTGTCCTCCTTTGTTTGCTCTGACCAGGGTCAACCAGAGATTTAGGCATTAAAATCCCATTATGAGATAAGAATTCATAATTTTAGCTATCATTTTCTTTAAACAAATCAATAAAGAAATGGCTAGGCTTGATGGCTACAATGAACTTTTTGGAATTATGTATTAACTTCTTCCAACATGCTGCCACTCCAGTAAGGGCAATGTCAAGGTCAGAATGGCAACAAAGTATGTGTGTAGCAGCAGACCTATCACAGCGTCAGACTCAACAGGGTATGTACTTGGCTGCTATGCTACAGAAAAAAGATAGGACTTTGCACTGATGAATGTATTCTTTTAGACTAAGGATTACCTGCTTCACCATTCTTATGGATCAAAATTGATGGGATAAAATCCCTAATGAAATACAACACAATGGAAACCAGTTGGGTTGGTCACTTTGTGTATACGCTTTGTCCTTCTTGATGCTTTCTGACTGCCTCTTGCTTGGATTTTGCTTTTCTTGTGAGTTCTAATATATTTTCTGGCTGAATAAAAGTGGCAGATGCACTCAACTGAGAAGGAACAGTACTTTTAAAATAAATGCCTTATTTGAAACAATGCTTGAGTTAAAAGTTAAAGCCCACTGTGATGTGGCTGTATTTGTAGCAAGATTTTTTCAAGACAAAAGCATATGCTTTCATGGTACTGGTGCATTTTCCTAATATGGCACTGATGAGGAAAAGCCTGCAAATAGATCTCAGCAAGATTAAAATTTATGGTGTTTCAAAAACATTTAATTCTTTATATTAGCAATGGGCACCCTCTTTGGAATAGGGAACTGCATTACCCTCCTAGTGGCAAGGGGCTGGTGTATTCACACCTTTTCACTATCAAAGAAATAAAATGCTCAACTCAGCCATGCCTGGCACGAGCCACAAGAAACAGATTTGTTGCACAAACACAGATCTTATGTGCTGATGGGCTGTGATCATGCAACACAGCTGGGAAAAAGTTAAGGAACTCAATGAGAAGAAGTTAATCCCATTGCTATAATAAACTGCCCAGCCTGAAACCTGCTTCCCAGGTGTTCTTAAATTACCTTAAAGAGGAGGACCTTCAGGCTCAGACCTATGCTAGATGAAACATTCTGATAAACTACAAACAACCCATAGGTTAAATCACCTTTGCTTTTCAGCAAGCACTCAGATATCAAATAGTCATGGTGAAAGGTTTCAGTTGCCCTACCCTCCAGTCATTAAAAGAAAACCAAAAACCAAACACCTCCAGAATGTCCCTCAGTCTCAGAGAACTTTCTCCCAGTCTTTAGTATCATAAGGAGATGGTAGGACTATGAAACTGTTACTTGGACTCTGAAGCTAAAAAGTTCTGCCCAAAGTTTAAGGTAATTGAGGAAGCAGCCAAAACTAATCTAGGAAGTTGTGTCTGTACTTCTCTTTCGCATTCTGAGCAACTCAGTGTTTGTTTGGGGTGGATTCATCTTTATTCAGTTGCAATACAGAATACAGAACTTTTAAAGTTCCCTGTTACGTTATGGTGTTAATAAAGCTTTTTTTATATTACCCCTCTTGTGCTCTCCTCCTTGCTTTTTTAAACACAGAACCTGCTCTATACTTTGTTGAAGCTCATGCATTTCTGATGCAGTAAATGTCAATTTCTACAAAATTCTTTTACCTCAAAAGAGTTCCATTTTGATCTACTTACTAAAATTAGGCACAGCAACATCCTTACATAAAATAATTATTTTTTTTTTCAAAGCTGAAACCCTGTAAGCTGCAATGCCGTTTGTTAAAGATGACGTTTGGTTATTTTTACATATTTTTCTCAGGGCTGTTGTCAAATATCTAGAATTCTAAAAAGATCTTTATATGGTCTTACTTGTTGCAATAAAATTATGTCAGAAGAATATTTCAGAAAAAAAAGCCTCTATTTTGGACTCTTTTCTAACATTCCTACTGAGATTTATATATGATTGAGCAAGGACTCTTTCATCTACAGAGGTAGTACTTGTTATTAGCTTACATTAGAAGTAAAGTTGTGATTTTAAGATATTTGTTTCCTCCTGACTTTTTCAAAGAGAGATTTCTTATTTCTAATGGTTTGCATGGAGAAGAGGAGGATGAGGGGAGACTTCATTGCCCTCTACAACTACCTGAAAGGAGGTTGTAGAGAGGTGGGAGTTGGCCTCTTCTCCCAAGGGGATAATGAGAGGAGCAGAGTTCTGAAGTTGGGGCAGGGGAGGTTTAGATTAGATCTTAGGAAGAAGTACTTTACTGAAAGAGTGGTCAGGCACTGGAACAGCCAGTGAGATGGTGGAGTCACCATCCCTGGAGGGATTTAAGAAACGTGTAGATGTGGTCCAGATTGCGGGGGTCTTTTGTGTGTGTGTACGGTTGGACTCGGTGTTCTCAAACATCCTTTCCAACCATGAAGATTCTGTGATTCATACTTGACAAGAAATGAAAAGTGTCTTTATCAGTGTCATGTGACATGTCTATTTAAATAGCTTTTGCGCATGTCACTTCGAGGACAAAAAGTCTTCATACACACATTCTATCTGAACCTTATCTAAAATAGTAAAAAAAAAAAGTTAAACTCTTGGAAGGCACTGACATCAATTAACAGACTGTAGTGAAAACCTGATTCATTTCTGGTTTAGTTAAATCTCTATGATAGATTTAATTGTTTAAATTTATACTTAGGAAAAACAGAAGATAAGAATTATCAAACTGAAAATGGGTTTTCAGGGCATACCAATAATTTTCAGAATGATCTGTTATTTAATAGGGAGCAAGCAGGTATTGCTGAAAGAGATACAAAGATATGGCTCAGAAGAAACCTGGGAACTACTTTTATTTCAAAATTGCCAAGTTATGTGAGGAGCAGCCCATGACATTATTTTCTTAAAAATTAATTACTTCCAAAGCACTTTGAAATAGGGATAGGCAAAAACTGAAAGAAGACTTAGATTCTGGAATTGTCAGGTGTTAATCCCATTTTGAGATATGTTTTTATTCTGCTTTTTTAACACCTACTTGTATTCTAAAACCCAAGAATATGGAGGTGAAAAGAAAAGAGCAAGAAGGGCATGGAGACGTTTACTCTTCAGAAGGTTGCCTTGTGTTAATTTCCATTTTTATTTCAACTCATTCTTTGCTCAGATACTCTTTCCGGATACTTTTAAGTCCATGCTCTACTTAACACTGGCAGGTATGAGAGAAATAATGACAAGAGATCTATTAATGGTAGTCTGATGACTTTGAAGATGTTTTAGCAAGAAACAGATCTTCACGCATTTTTGATTTGACACATTTACTATGTAAAGCTATTTACTGTGAAAAGAATGGCTCCTCTGTAAACTTTCTTGGGTAAAGGAAAACAAGGAAAACACTGCTCCAGTCTGTACATTAGCATGTGAGCTGACACAGGCAGGATGCAGGAAAAACCGCAAAACCATGGATGAAACACAAACAGTAAATTTAATCTTTATATGTAACCAACTGGGGGATCTTTGAAGCAGCATCCAAGTGGGAACACAGGCACTGTGGAACCCGGTCCTCGCTATAGAGAGTCCTTGATAGTGAGACAGAGACTCCAAACCTGCTGTTCTTACCTGTACACCAGGGATTCATGTAGGTGTAGTTTTCTATGGTGTTTTGATCTTCGACAGCAGGACAGAAATCTCAGTCACGTTCAATAAGGCACCTTCGAATCCATCACAGACCTAAATGCAGCTGTTCTGCTTGTCGAGCACATAAAACTAAACAATGATTAGTGTGATATATGTATTTTCCAGCATCCCAGGTACAAGTCACTGGAGTGTATTTACAATTCTCCTAGCCAGCCAATCCTCTGTTACTTTCCCACAATCAAAAATGCTGAACAACTGATTTTTCCAGTTCTAGTAGAATGAACAAAGGGCAGGTGTGTTAGGGCACCCCATCCCAACACTTTGTAATGTGAAATATAGAGTGCAAATGCTCTAAGTAGAAAAATATATATGGAACAACTCAGGTATGAAATACTAACTCAACTTTCAGTTAGATTTTCAGTATAGCAGTTGAGAAACTGATATGAGGCTGCTTGAGAGCTACTTGTTTGGGGTTTTTTATTTGTTGATCTTGGTTTGGATTTTTGTTTTTAATTGGTGATTTTTTAGCTGTTTTTTTTTAAATATTATATCACTCATTTCACCTGGTCAATACTAAACCTAGGTGTGAGATGCATACTGATTAGAAAAATAATCAGAATTTAGAGACATTGTGATGAATGCTCTACTCCAGGGATTCTCAGCTTTTCAAATTAAGGATTTACTTTACCATTTGAAAAGAACCCTTGTACTGCTTCTACATTGGCTTTCATTTGCAACAACAATCTAGAAATTTAGCTCAACTTTTACTTCCTTTTATTACTATTGTTTCCTCTTTTTCTCATTTTTTGCATTTTTTCTTCCTTGCATTCATACATTCCCTTTTGCAGATCACTTACCGAAGTCTCATGGAGCATAGTCTGAGAAACACCGCTCTAGTCAGACTAACTAAAGAGAGGATCTAGCTGATACTTTTACAAAAGAACCACAGGAGCAGTTCTGTAGTCTTCATAAGAACAAGAAGTTCAGAATAAAACTCTAGGAAGAGAGGGAAAGACTCCTAAAAATGTCACTGAGTTTGGACTAAAATACTTGAGATTAAAAGTTGCTACATAAATAAATTTGAGATGACGGTCTTTTAAAGGATAAAAAAGGGGACTCTTTCTGTCCCAATAAACCTGTTTTTCACCTTGGCCTTACTAGGAACGTCAATGGAAAACTGTAACTTAAAGACATATATAGGCTAGAGTGGCAAAGGATGTCTACCAGAAATAAATGCTTTTTATGTCTTGAGCTATATTCTCCTACCAGTTGACGTCAATAAAAGCTATGTGCATCAAAAATTACTAACGGTCCATGCTTCTTCAGAATGATGGACTTTGGATGTCTAAGTGATAATGTATTGATAATTAGTAAAATAGGAAGTATCTGCAACAAACATCTAAAAAGATCAATCCCTAATTTTCAAAGCAGTTCTAGCATGAATATTTTATTTCCTAAGGTAATACAATATGAACAGAAGAGGATAAACCTAGCTGTCAGCAGATCCAGTATTAGGAGGATTTGCTTTGAACAACTTCCTGGCAGATCAGGGAGAAAAGTATGACACACAAACCATACTTTACAACACCTTTGTCCCTGCTGACTGGGTTGGCATGTGTAAAACCATATAAAACTTTATCAGTGCTTTAAGAAACAGATAGCAATAAAGTACCTTTCCTCACATCTCCTTTTTAACTTGAGATCACTTTCCAAAGTATTTTGAACTTATAAGTTTCTATGGTATCAGAGTGTATTCTTGTAATAATTTTCAGATACTTCTCTAAAGAAATCTGTTACATTCTAAATAATTGTACTCTCTCATACCTGATAAATGATTAAATCGTAAAAAATCAGCCTGGACATAATCTGCAAATTGAAAATGAAGAGACAAGACGGAGTGGGGCAATTGCTCCTTCGCTGTTTAATAACACCTCAGTATACAGGAGTATATCATGCAAAAACAGCGATTTTGGACAATCTCCTGCAAATGGAAATGCAGATGAGAAAGGGAAATTAATCTCCCAGCTACAATACACAGGCCTTGAAGTGTCTAGTGAATGTCACTAGGAATGTCATTAGATTGGCAAATGTTTGAGTATTATCTTAATTACTATGGACTTTCAGAGCTGCAATGTAAGGTTTACAAACTAGGTGCAGAAACATAGAGATGTATAGAAAGAAGACACCAAGAAAAACTTTGAGCCATAAATAAAGCATTTATATTTTTACATTTTATGTAAGCTTTTTGTCTTCTGTGTTCAAACAATATGAATTTTTAAAGCAAATACCCCTTGCTCAGACAAGGAAATAGCTAGTAACTTTTCATCCCTGAAACACCTTTTGGAATTTGCAGATATTCACATTCGAGAAGTGAAAAAAGCTTGTTCACTGCCACTCTTTGAGAGAATATAGTGTCTGGAAGCTGAACAGAAGTTGCAATTCATAGCTTCTTGCACACACACTTAAATTTTTCACAAAAGCAGTCCAAAAAAACCCAAGAAATGTAAATGCACTTATTTCTAACAGTCCATAATAATAAGTTATCCTCATCCTATAATTTTATGAAAATGGCAAAGCTAAATTTAATTTCTCTTTTGGGATTGTTTTTGGACTGATTTGTTAGCAATTGGCTTACAGTTTGGTTTTTTTGGGCACTGCATTGGGGTGGGTATTGTAAATAAAAAGAATCTCGGGTGTGAAAGTAATTTAGAAAAAGCACTCTGCATACTGGTGATATTCTACTGACCGGTATTTTGCATGTCTCTTTTCTAGACATCATACCTTCTTCCTGGTCTGTATAAACCCCAACAGTTCATAGGAATATTAGGGTAGATGCACAATTAATAACTGCAGAAGGGTTAATTAAGATTAGAGGATACAGGGAAAACTTAGCACAGGTAGTAGAAATGAAACATTCTCTCCATGTTTTTCACATTTTACTTATTCATTATGTGTCTAGGTTGGTTGGTAGATCTTGTTTTTCAGGAATTTGATTTTTAAAAATAGTTTTTTTCTATATATTGTAGACTTAGAGCAACAGGACCATGAATTTGATTAGGAATTTTAAAAACTCCCACAAAGGTAATCATGATTATTATTGAAATCTTCCCATGCATGGTTACAAGGGGAGAATGATCAGTAACCCTTCCACAGTCAAAGGCATTGGGTTAGAAAAAGTAATTCTAAAAATTCTCTAAATCAACTAAAATAGATGAAGAAAGTGCATGCTGCCCAAGCAGCTAATAACATGTCACATGTTGTTCTCCTACTGAAGTGGCTGGGTTAAATGCCCAAATGGGACAATTATTGAAACACTGAATTTTATGCAGCAATGATGTGCTCAAAAGAAAAAAGCAGAATTTCTTTTTTCTATTCCTACTTTTTAAGAAGGCTGGGGACCCTTGACCAATACTCTGCAATCCTATATTACAGAGCATCACTGTGTGGAACACTATAGTAACAGCAGGAATTGAATTCTGATCTACCTTTGATCAACACACGGGCATTTAATGATGATGGTTGAAGGGATAATTTTATCTGCCTGTGTTTAACATCAAGAAGAGGTAATTGAGTAACCCTCAGTCTGTCCAGAAGAAGGCAGGAAACACATCTCATAAATCAAGATTGCTGACTTTTCTTTAGCATCTCAGTTTTTGTCTTCCCACATCCCACAGCAGTTGTACATTTCCTGTCTCTAACCTTTTTAGCCATAAGTTGACCCAAAAAGTCTTAATTCTGTTGTGTATCCTGGTAAGTCCCATCTGTAAACATTGCACTTTACCTCTTGAACGTGCTGTTCAGATGTCAGCTAATTAAAATCAATGATCATTTTACCCACTTTACCCAAAGTGTCAAAACTTTAGGCCTGGTGCCTTGGCTGAATGCCAAGTGTACATTTATATGCGATATATCTAAATCTCCTTGAAAGTTGGAATAAGATGTACTCGTATCTCCGGTATTTCCTCCCCTTAAATAGCACCGTTTAAAGACTGTCGTTTTACATGGCAAAGGTAGGGTTCATTTCAGTAATGAAAGAAGTCATCCTTTTCAGACAGTATTGACTAATCTTAAATTTGAAAATTATGTATTTATAACTTTTGAAAGTCAATCAGCTAATAAATAATTTTAAGGAAAGGTATCCTTTTTTTTTTTTTTTAGCTTTGAGTCTGTAGATCACCCAGTAGCACAGGTCAAAGAAATTCCTTTTTTATTTTATTTTTTTTTTTAATTTCCCTTTTTTTTATTTCTTTTTCTTATGTCTTCACTCATTTCTTTTTTCTTAACTCATTTCAGTACAATCACCTGGACAGGTCAGATTACAATAGTGTGACTATGCACACACAGAAAAGAATTGATCAATTAATTAAAAAGATGGGTTAGACAAGTTATTTGGCAGACCAAGGGATTTCTATTTGTGTAAACAATTCTTTTTAAGGTTGTTCACACTCCAGAAATGCTACCTTTGCAAGAAATACAGGCAGTAAATTACTCAAAATACATTGAAGTTTTAAACCATTTTTTTCATGAAAAAATCAGAACTACATATTAGACTTACAGGTTTAATTAAGATTCAGAATAGGAGGGGAGATTTGAAATGTGAGTGCATATTAACATTTTAGTTTGGAGAATGAATGTGCTTTTGAAGTGAATCTCCAATCAACTCCACTTGCCATGCTTCAACTCACATTGGAATGCATGAACTGAATTTCATTCAGGAAAAAAATGAACTGAAAAATGCCAAATACCAAAGCATACGCATTGTGTTCCAACTGCTGACAAGCATTGTGCCCTATGTTCTTACAGCAAAAGGGATACTGTGCTTTGTAATATTTGAGGAATGTGCAGGATGCTGTAGTCATATCATTTAATAACACCAGAGATAAGAGTATATTGGATTCTAGTAGTTGCAAGACGACTCCAGATACTACTGCAAGGCCTTTCCTCTTACTGCAAACTTACGCATTTCTCTCTCATGCCTGTGGACCATTTTGCTAGCGGGAAAAAATCTTGCAAATCTTTATTTTATTACTTCTGGGATTAAAGTGTCCAGGAGCAATTGTCCTGGCTGGGGTTTGAAGCACTATGAATATCTGGGAAGTTTCTACATTCATTCCAGGATACTTTGGCATGGACACCTAACAGCTCGCCTCTTTCTTGTAGGTTATGTCACAGTTGTTTGAGCCAAACATCAGGTGAACAATAGGAAATTACGTTTAACCCTAGATGATGATTGCTTTCTGAACACTCTAGATAGGTGGCAGAGCTCTGACTGCCTCAAGTTTTTTGCTGGGTTACTCGCTGTCCAGTGGTGGTACAAAAATTTCAATGGGATGATGAGAAAGGGTGAGCTACAAGACCTAAAGGGGGCCTACAGGAGAGATGGGGAGGGACTCTTTATCAGGGTGTGGAGTGATAGGATGAGGGGGAATGATTTTAAACTGAAAGAGGGGAGATTTTGATTAGATATTAGGAAGAAATTCTTTACTGTGAGAGTGGTGAGGCACTGGAACAGGTCGCCCAGAGAAGTTGTGGATGCCCCATCCCTGGAAGTGTTCAACGCCAGGTTGAATGGGGCTTTGAGCATCCTGGTCTAGTGGGAGGTGTCCCTGCCCAGGGCAGGTGGTAGGACTGGATGATTTTTAAGGTCACTTCCAACCTCAACCATTCTATGATTTTGTGATTCTAAGATGACTTAGTGGGAATCCCCGTTCCTTGATTTCTTTATCCAAAATAATGAAAAAATAAAGAAAAAGCAGACCCCCGCTTGAACGACGGCAGATCCACAGCATGAAAAAAGAGGGGTGACTGAAATTGCTGTGATCTTGGGAAGGTGCTGCAGAAAACAAGACACAGTAAACAGCTGCTATTGAGACAGAGGAAGCTGATTGGCACCATCTGCACTGTTTAAACAAACACAGCATCACTGGGGATACGAATGAGCTCTTCAGTCTCAGAAAATGCACATGTTGGAGTGGGACACACGATTATCCTGCCTGGGTTCCCTGTATCATATTAAAGAGGTTCTGTGTGCACATTTGGGCACTGAAAGAATGGATTTTACAATTTTACAGATAGAAATGGCCCACTACAGACAGAGGGCTACTGTTTTATGGAATGCAGTACCTGTACCTAAAGATTAATCCTTGACTTGCTAATGAGGAGTGTTACAGTCAAAGGCAAGAAATTTGGGATTCAAATGTGCTTTCTGCTCAAAACAGATACCCTGCAAAAGAGAAATCTGAAAGAGAAACCAGTAGTTTTGCAGACATCTACCATAGAAATGAAGAAGAACTTGAAGAAAAAACTGGAAAGGATCCATTCTCTTACCTAAGGCAAGATTAATTATGCCTGTGTCAGTTCTGCTTAATAATTGTCTGAAATCTTTTTCAAAGTCTCCAATGATTAAGACTCCATCAATGATGTCTCCGCAGTCTCACTGGCAAATTCTCTTCAACATTTTAGTAGTTTCACTGGTAGGAATATTTTAAGTGTTCTCTTTTAACCAAGTCTCTTTTATTATAATTTAAGCCACTTCCCTACTACCCTTCTGGAAACATTCCTTTCCTCCATAAGATACATTTTATGCATTTTGAAAATATTTTCTCTTTCAGTCTTTCTGTGAAGGCCATATTTTCTAGTTCTATAATTGTTCCAGCTTTCTAATGCAATTTCTGGAATCTTTTCAATCAGTCCACAACCTTCTAAATTGCAGAATCTAGACACACTACTTCAATTTAGAGACTCCTTAGTATGTTGTATAGAAAAGTTACTTCATCTATGCGATGACTTTCCTGCTTGTTTCTTTGGTTCATTTCCTGAAATGTTAAAGCTCGTAAATGAGATTAAGAAGTGTGATGTCTGGATTAAACATTATTGAAATAACAAGTAAAGTAGTACCAGTTATGTTCTGCTAAAACAAAAAGAAACTTTTGCTTTTGCAACCATTAAGGAGTATGGCTAAATGTTTTGTACTCTATTTAACAGGGCAGTTCTTTATTCTGTGTGGTGACACTGGGTTACATCCCTGCTTATCTGCTCCTGGAGCTTTACCCTAGGAACACAAGGTCTCTAACTGCTTCATTCATGAATGCACAGTTCTTATCCTCTTCCAGATAATATGCGCTCCCAAGCACATAATCAAGTCTTATTTTGTGTGGAAATAAAAGTAAGTTTGCACTGTTAGTGGCAATTTGATGTTTAGTTCCTTACATATTATTTCATATATAGTGACTGCTTGTCCTCCCCCTCTACTCTGCCCTGATGAGGCCACATCTGGAGCACTGTGTCCATTTCTAGGCTCCCTGGTTCAAGAAGGACAGGGAACTGCTGGAGACAGTACAGAAAAGGGCTACAAAGATGATGAGGGGACTAGAACATCTCTCTGATGAGGAAAGGCTGAAGGACTTGGGTCCTATTAGTCTGGAGAAGAGAAGATTGAGGGGGGGATCTGATCAATGCCTATAAATACTTAAAGGCTGGGTGTCAGGAGAATGGGGCCAGTCTTTCTTCAGTGGTGTCCAGTGACAGGACAAGAGGTAATGGGCAAAAACTTGAACATAGGAAGATCCATCTGAACATGAGGAGGAACTTCTTTCCTGTAAGGGTGGCAGAGCCCTGGAACAGGCTGCCCAGGGATGTGGTGGATTCTATTGCTCTGAAGACATTCAAAACCTGTGCAACCTGCTCTGGGTGGACCTACTTTGGCAGGGGATTGGACTGGATGATCTCTAGAGGTCTCATCCAACCCCATATCATTCTGTGATCACACTTTTTTCCTATTTTACATAGAGTGATTAGCATCAAAATTTTGATCAAAGTTGCAGCAGTAGCTTTGGTATATCTTCCCTTTTTCATATTAAGGTTAAGAAATTTTGGTTCCTACAGTAAAACCAAATGTTATTTAATCTTAGGACTCAGTGAACAAGCTAGATTTAGGAAGAGATCATTTATGCGGATAAAGCGAAACTAAAAGTACAGAGAACATTGGCTGACAATATATAGACAGCAAAGAAACAAGGGCTTTGATACTGGAAAGTCTGTCTTTTGTAAGAAAGCAGTATGTGTGTTTATGTCATGAAAGCAGATTGGATCGCTTAACAACAGATGAAAACTGTCAAAAATTCATTATATGATTTCCATGGCAACGGGAGAGACTAACAGAAAAAGCTGCTCTACAAACACCGAAGTCCAGGTCCTGAGCTGCATCCCGAAGACATAATGAAGAACAAGAACGGATAAAGGACTTAAGCCACATGAATCTCCAGTCCTCCTGCACAGGCATCTATTAAAAGACTCTTCTTTTCTTGAGATCATTCCAGTCAATGGGGCTTGCCCAGAAGAAACCAGGACAACACTACCAATCAGAAATAAAGACCAAAGCAGCATGTAGGAAAAGCATTAGGCATTGCTTCATTAGAACATTGCTTTAGCTCTTCTCTTTCATGTGCAGTAATATTTAAAGCCTAGATGTTCCTGAAGGCTCAGAATTGTAATATTTTTGGACAACATGCCAATGCTGTGAAAATACACTGCGTAATTGTCCATCATTCTTCTTGCAAGTAATAAATCTTGAAATAACAGCAGTATTCTGTAGAAATCAATAAGACTTTTTTATACTATTATTGAGGAGTTCTGATGTTGCCCTGGCATTGAGACAAACTACTGCCAAATAAGCTGGACACACAGGGAATGGGAGTCACTGAAAAGACTGGAAGCATCACCTGCTGTGAGGTGCCTGGCTGTGCTTTCTCCATCACATGCCACTGTCACTTCTCTTGTGCTGCTTTGGTGACGGTTTCTACTCCTAATAACAGACAGTAAAGTTAAGAAGTCAAGCAGTTTATGCTGGGGAAGAAAACAATTTTTGAATCAATTCCAGTAATCTCATTATATTTTCTGCCATAAATCTGTTACAAGGCAAAAATCTTGTGACAAACACAGAGGCAGTTTTGCACTGAGTAGGAATGCTACTTAGGGACAGTTCTGGAGGAAATGTTTCATTTTTAAAAGACTTGAAAGTTTGGGTATTTCTGAGATGAAACATTAAATTTAAAATGTTAATTTAAATTAATTTCCATTATTTCAAGATTAAACTTAAAACTATTGTAGAGTTTAATAAATAAAACTTATTTTTAAAAAGCATGCAATATTTATCTGAATTATTTCAGCAAATTCAAAAATGAGAGAATAATGTTGCACATCCCACCAGCTATTCCATTAAATTTTTTTTATATATTTGCTGCTTGTTGGAAAAATTTTATGCAACTTCTTTAATAACATTCCATTGTAGTAAATTGAATGTCCTTGCCTTCGGTACCAAAAGTTCTCTAGGATAAAGGAAGCCATTCTTACAGATATTCACGTTATTCATGTTTTGCTGACTTAATACTAGTATTTACACCAAAGCTATGGAATTTTCTGATCTAGAAATTTAGTACATTAACCTCTCCAGATAAATCAGTTGCAACAGAATATTCAAGCCATACTATAATTACACGTATTCAGTAGTGTGATTATAAGTCTTCCAGAAATATTGATGTTCTAGAGGTCTGATGCTTGGGATTTTAATTTAAGGTTCCAAGTAATTTAGTCAATCTCAGACAAGGTCAAGAATAATTTCTCAGTTTTGAGTGAAACCAAATCTTTCAGAGGCAATTGCCTGTGAACAAATATTCAGCCTGAAACTTTTGGCTGTTCTGCATTTTGTCACACATAAATGACAGGCAGCTAATGCTCTTTTTCTGCAATATGTCAAAAAATGCAGCACACTATTGATAAGTATCAGGAAATTATAAATGCTCAGGACTCAGTTGATCTGATTTAGATTAAATTATAATTTTGCTGTGACAGAAAGTGGGATTAGATTAGATTTCCTCCCAACCAACTTCCCTGTGATTTTATTATCAACTGAACCACTGACACACTGCTTGTTAATGTATTGCCAGCCCTGGAAATCTGGTCAGGTTTCATTCTTATCGTGCAGTCAGTATCATGTTTCACTGCAAAAATTGCATAACGTGTTTGTATTTTTGAATTTGTAAGACTTTGTACTTTTAGACCATGAGCATTCTGCTCCACAGAGTTGATCTCAAATTCTCAATCTTTTGTATGAGTGAAAACTCTCCCAGTTCTCCATGCCCTAAATGTCATAGAATCATAGAAT
>VXAK01021334.1:15260-29672 GCA_013399435.1 Arenaria interpres | reverse complement strand
AGTAGCAGATAGAATATCTTTCAATTAATAACCCCATATACCCAAAACTGATGCTTAAACATCAGCCATTCTTTGTGCAACAAACTCAAATAAACTTTCATTTTAAAATGCTATGGAACCAAAAAGCAGTTCTTAGGTGAATATATTTTTAGCAGGTCTTTGCATGATCACCAGATGAAGTATCAGTATTTGGATAAATAGTATGAATTCTTTACATTTTAGAGGAAAGCAATCTTTCCCCTACTCCATTATAAAGCACTATGTATACTGCAAACAAATTTATCCCAAAATGATTGGATTTACCAGAGAACAAAAATTGGTCAGTTACAGGCCAGCTTGAAGAACAATCTGAATCTTACCAAAACAAGTTCCTGAACACCCTTTTGCTCCATCACATTCTGGAGACGTTGAGGCCCCAAAGATCAAAACATCTCAAACTCATGTTATTTGTTCAAGCTTCTTATTGATCCTGTGCTGAACAACGCAGTTTGAATTTGAACAGATCTCCTCTATGCTCTCTCAGTTTATCTTACTCTTCTGAGGAAATAAAGAGCAGAAGACTGCTACTGCTCAAGAGCATAGTTCATGCAGCTATGAAATTACTGAGCACTTTCTTTTAGCATGTTTCAATTTAACTTTACAAACAGTGTTCTCCATTTTTTGCACTCATTGCAGACTACGTATTTAAAACACATTATATTCTCCCACTAAAGAATTATTTGTTCTCATTCTTTTTCCTAAAATAAATTCAAGTTAAAGTACATTGTTATTATGGATGGCTAGGAAAGTAGAACACATAGATCTAGAACTTTTAAGTGCTCTTTCCCTAATTAAGTTATTCACATTAAGTTAAAAACTTTCACTTAGGAATTTGCAGAATGATATTGCTATGGCAACATTAGAGAAGTGAGTCCAATTGTTGGAAAGCTCCATTATGCAGACTTCTTGCAGTATGACAAGCTGTTCAGTTTTGGGCCCGGTATTGCTTATCACAACCAAGAATGAGGGATTAAAAGAACTATGCAAGGTGCTCTGTTGGACACTGCAGATGTTCACATATTTAATACTGGCCTAGAAACAAACTACAAATCAAAAGTAAAGCATTTAAGGCTACACTGAGCAGACTACCAGTATCTTTTTCAAAAGAACGTCAGTGAGCTCCCTCAGTAAAGACCAGCATGCAATGGCAGCAGAAGAGGGAGACATTTCTAAAGTCTGCCATTCTTTGAGATGTTGTAAATTCATGGACCAATATGTACAAAGCTAAAAGTCCAGTGAGAATCACCAGAGTCGGCCAGATTGGACTCCAATTTATTGCAAATTGAATTTATTACCAACAGTAGAGATTTTCATTCTGCATAGCAAAGATTTTCCAGTAACTCTCTTGAAAGGTTTAAATAAGCTGGAACCGTTTGTTCAAGAAAAATGATATCTCTGTAAGTGCCATAAATGCCCAGTGTCATTTTATCCCCAGAAAATGCAAATGAATAAATTAAAACATCTAATACCAGAAAGAGACTTACTTAGACATATGTCAACTATACCAGGCTTAACTGAATACCATATGCCATGAAGACAAGACTTGCATTCATATGCATATGCAAGTAGTGTGACATTTTGGTTTTATATCAAATTAATATTTTAACGGTTGTTGAAGAAATAATGGAGTAAGGGTAAAAGATTATTAATTAGATTAGCTTTATGCATTCTCATTACTTAAAAATATTTTCCTCTTCTATAGGTCTGTTTAAGGTAAGAATAATTCTTGTAAAGGATAAAGGCAAGCTTACGGATAAACAGAGGTATCTGTTTTTGAAGATTTTTGAAGATTTAGAAATAGATCCCACTTGATAAAATCCTACCAGACCAAAGCCACCCTAGACTTCATTTGAAAATCCTGTGTTTAAAATCACAGAATGGAAACTTCCAGTTATATTGGATGTCACACTATCCAATGGCTTCTGGGACTCGAAGGAGGCAGTAAATCTCTACTCTTCCATGTACCTTTCCGGAGCTGGTGCAGCTGTCTTCCATACAGCCTTTCCCTCCTGTACTTTTGGAAACTGGAACCATGATCTTGCACTTTATTTACTGAACTTTCTCTGTACCTGCTCATCACCGAAGGCTGTCATTATAGATTCTCTCCCTGCATAGTTCCGTGCCAAAACGCACAACTATTTGTGAACCTTTGCAGCAGCAGAGGTTAAACAGGGATACTAATAGGAATTCAAGGCATGTGTTAACATTCAGGATCTTGAGCAGAATTCTTTTGGCAAGCAAGATGGCAAACAAGAATGAACTGCAAATATTATGTATGTTAGTCCTAGATGATCATATCCAGCAGAATAAAATGAGCAGTGATTCATTCACTTTACTTCTGGGTTTTTTTTCATTTTAATTTCCCCTCTCAATGATTTTCCAAAACTAGAAGACTTCCTTGGGCTGTTTTCATGAAGAGAAGCATAGTTTAATTTTTTCTCTGGCGTTTATTTTTGAAGGATCAATGAGTAAATGATTATATATATTTGCATATCTATCAATGTGGGGAAAAAACCTGGAATATTAATTAATGACGGTATTGTAGTGGCGATGATGTAGGGATTAAGAAAGAATGATTTTATATTCTAAAAATTGAATGAACAAAAAGATGCTCAGCAAATAGAAAACTGTCACTAAAATATAAAGTCAGTCTGGTACGTGCTAACTAAAGTGCTAACTAAAAATCAGCCACATTTAACTATTAATTTTGCCTTGGTAAAACATAGTGATTACCTATCCTTACCATAGCTCTCTTCAGTTTACTGTTTATTGCAACACACTGTTTGTTAATATAGAGCAATTAATCTCTCTACAATAATATTTTATTGATGCGTGGCTGTGGGTGGGAACAGAAACTACTTGTTAACCGTTGTTATGATCCTTCTAATTTTTATAGTAGGAAAATATCTGGCTTAAAAAGCAACGTGTACCCACAAGTGTTTGCAGCTTAACTATTTAATCTTATATATTCTTCTAAGGATTGTATTAGCTGGACTTCAATCTGCTAAATTCTAAATTTAATTGGAATTTGGAAGATTTATATAGTACTTGCATGCCAATTGTAACCTTAACTCTTCATTCACACAATTCTCCTTTTTGCCCCACATGCCTTTTTTCGGGCAGTCAACTCAAGAAGTTAAACACCACAGTAGCTGGGAAATACTACACAGGTTGAGTAGCGTATACCAGCTTTTGCAAAAAAGCAGAGAAGTACAAATTAACGTTTCCACACATTTTCTGCAAACAAGCAAGCTAAAGTAAGTGAAGTAACTATGAAAACATAATCCTATCACTGGAATTTCAAGAACGGCATAAGCAACTTACATTCCACACAAATTCTCTTACTAATCTTCCATCATATTTCCATCTAGAGAGGAACTCTCACAGGAGACCAGAATATACACACATAAGATTCATCAAAATCAGAATGAAGAATGTAGAGTTAGAGTAACCAGAGTCCTCCATTTTTCAGATCACGCTTGATCTTCACCCCACCAATTTAGAAACTGAAGTGCCATTACGTGCCTTATAGAGTTCTTTATTCCACTTGTGCTTCAGATGAGGAACTGTGTTAGGTGGATTTAAAGTATTGCTCTTTTTTATATGAACAAAAGCAGTCTTCTTCATTCTTCCTGTTCTGTTGAAGTAGTTTCCTTTCTTGCTCTGGTGACAGCCATACAATCTCCTAATTCACATGTGATGTATGATGGCTTATAAACTACATTTATTTTTATATAAATGACTATATATTTAACTTGTAAATCTAGATGCTAGAAATATGCAGCACTTTTACTTAACTCTTCTGATAAGCTCAGGTGAATCCTCTTAGAAATGGAGATAATATTACTCAAATATTTCATTTTTAAAATGAGCTGATGGTTAAAAACTTTTCTAAAACACATGGTTATAAGCACCCCTAGAATTGAAATCAATGATAATCTTTACCCTTAATTAAAAAAAAAGTCCTATAAATTCAAGATAATAATTAATTCCTACATCTAAAGAAAGAACACCAAGTGACTGAACAGGATATTTTAGCACAGAGTTAGAATTAAGTTCTTCTTTCTTTATCTGTTGCATGTAAGGAAAGACCAACAGGCATGGATTACTGTCATGCTCCTGAAGTTTAGATAACTTGAAGAGATATTCCATAATCCTTTACTCATAGTAGAGATGATCCTAGCTCCAGAGTTTCTCATGGAAATGCTCCATGTATTTAGCACATAATGAGGAAAGAGGTTTCCGGCAAGACAAGTATGTAGGGAAAAGGAAGGTTATTAAGTTCTTCAAGATTTATGTCTGTTAGCAAATGACTGCACAATTAAGTGTGCTATATCTTTTGTAAAGGGAAGTGATTTTGAAACAAGGCAATTTCTAACAGAATGCTGAAGTCAGTCTAAAGAACTCAGGAACTTTACTTTCTTGGCAGGTCTATGCTATACTATTCTACTTCATAGTATTAATAAACATAGATCCTCCAAATCCTAGCTAGGATTGTTCAACATTTTGCCACAGCCTTCATGCTGCTAATAAACAAACTAACTAGATTAATGCTAGCTTGGATAGTCTTAAAAATGCTGCAATACAATAAACATATCCATGAAGTAATCTCTTACAGAGTTTTGATACCTCAACGTGCTTCTGAAGACAAAAGCTCAGAATGTTAAACTGTTTTTTCATAGGATACTTTAAGTCAAACCAGATGGCAAAGCAATTTAAAAATTTTTACTTGCTAAAGTCTTCACTTCATTTTCTCTCTTACTCTTGATTTTTTATAAAGCTTGTAATAAACAGAAAAAGAAGAATTTACTTCAAACAGCAGTAAATTGGGTATGTCTCTACTCAACAGGATACTTAAAAGTCAAAGTCAGTATTCCAACCTGAATGCATGTTGTGCATCTTTTTGTTACTGGTAGAGTACATCTTACCTTTATTTTTGTCAATTACGTGCATAATCTTAAACATTATTTTCACTGTGAATTGCTGCTCCTCATGAAATGGCAAAAAATAAAAAAAATAAATGGTCACATTCTATTTTCTTAAGGTCATAATATAAATTGTCACAGCTGTTACTATAGAAACAGAGTGGATTTCATCATTCTAATGCATGCAGCGATAATTGTTTTTATTTCAGTCTATGGATAGGTAGTTAATGGTGCCAGCTGCAGTTAGCACAGACACAGACTATTGTCATCAAAGCACAACGCGCTGTCTCCTGTTCTGTCACTGTGAGCTTTCCTAACCATCAGCAATTCATAGGGGAACATTCAGGCAGAACGAAGAGCTGTTCACAAGCCTTCCTTCTGTGGCTGAAATAAAATTCCCTGCAGGAATTATGTTTTCATATGAAAAACAAATAAATAAAGCACAGCACAGAGTGCTGCTTCAGATTGTCCCGTCAGGTCATTGCAGAAAAACCCGTTTCTGCCTGGCAGCTTATAAAATTTGGATAGTATTGAGAAAAGGCTCAGTTGACATCCTATCCATAATGCAAGCTTTCTCCAGAAAGAACAGCTAGGTATCATAAGCTTACAATTAGCACAGGTTTCTATGCAACTGCTTATTTCAACCTTGATATTATAAACAGATCAACAGTTATTAAGTAAATGTAAAGACTGCAGTTCTGTGAGATCACAGCTACTACACGTATGCCCAAATTTATGCTCATTTAGAATATACAAGTGGATAGTAACATAAAACAAAATCAAAACTGAAAGCAATATGGGCTAAGAAGACTACTATCCAATTCTAATCCCCACCCAAAATTAGGTTGCAACAGTTTTAAAACTGATATACTCTAAAATAAGCGGTTAATGGCCCCACAGAACATTATGACAGGTACGGCTCATTGGTGGTTTTGGATGCCATCTTTCCTAACCCACAAACACACACACTGGCTACTACTGACAGCTTTCTTCCATGTATTATATCAAACTTGAGCTATGCCTCAATTTAGGAAGCGTACCACACTTTTAGTTCCTCTGGATATTTATATCAAAGAATCATGAAGGGGCTGAGGTTTGGAGGGGCCTCTGGAGGTCATCTTGTCCAACCCTTCTGCTCAAGCAGGGTCACCTAGAGCAGAGGACATCCAGACACCCTGTTCTGATACTCAGTCACTCACAGTAACAAAAGGATTTCCTTATGTTCAGACAGAACCTCCTGTGTTTCAATTTGCACTCATTGCCTCTTGCCGTGCCACTGGCCACCACTGAAAAAAGCCCGGTTCCACCTTTTTTACACCCTCTCTTCAGAGATTTATGCCCATTGAAGAGATACCCCCAGAGCCTGCTCTCTTCTAGACTAAACAGCCCCAGCTCTCTCTCTGCCTTTCCTCACAGGAGAGATGCTCCAGTCCCTTTACACTGGACTGTCTCCAGTAGCTCCATCTCCCTCTTGCAGTGGGCAGCCCAGAACTGGACACAGTGTGGCCTCACCAATGCTGAACAGAAGGGAAGGATCACCTCCCTGTTGGCAGCACTCCTCCTGACGTAGCCCAGGATATCATCAGCCCTCTTTGCTGGCACTTGTTGTCAACCTGCCGTCCATCAGCACTCCCAGACTCCTTTTCATAAAGCTGCTTTCCAGCCAGTCAGCCCCCAGTATGGACTGGTGCCTGTGGTTGTTCCTCTCCAGGTGCAGGGCTTTACATTGCCCTTTGCTGAACTGTGTGAAGTTCCTGTCCACCCTGTTTCTCCGCCCTGCTGAGGTTGTTCTGCTTGGCAGCACGACCCCCTGGTGTACCAGCCACACCTCCCAGTTTGGTATCACCAAGAAATTTGCTGAGGGCCTTTGACATAGTCTCCCATTGTATCCTTAGAGCCAAAATGGTGAGATATGGATTGGTAAAGTAGATTATGAGGACAGCAGAAAATCATCTGGACCATTAGGCTTAAAAAGTTGTGATCAGCAGTAAAAAGTCCAACTGGTGGCCAGTTACTCATGGTGTCCCTCAGAGGCAAATACCAGGACCAATACTGGTCAAAGTCTTTATTAGCAAACTAGATAGTAGGGAAGAATACAGTTTGGACAATCAGGGGGAATGGCTGATAGGCTGGAGGTTACAGTCACTGTTCAGAGAGACCTCAACAGGCTGCAGAAAAGAGCTTTCAAGAACCTCATGAAGTTCAACAAATGTAAATAGAACAGTAGAGACTGTGGAATGACTGGACTGAAAGATGCTTTGCAGGGAAGATCTCAGAGGCCAGTAGGCTGAACATGAGTCAACAGTGTGTTCTTGCAGTGAAGAATGACAATTGCACGCAATGCAAAAGCAGAGCCAGCAGGTTAAGCGCAGGACATCCAAGGAGAAGCTGAGAGTACAGGATTTGTCCAGCTTTAAGAAGAGAAGGCTCACGGAAGCCTTCAACTACCCTGTGACAAGGAACAGCGAAAATGGAGCCAGACTCTTATTGGTGGACAAGACCCAGCTTGGAACATGAAAAGTTTTGGCCACATCAAAATATATTTTTTTCAGCACAAAGCTGGTAACACAGTAGACCAGGGACCAGGATCTCTTTTTTTTTTTTTAACTGAGAAGATGACCAAGTACTGGAAGAAGCTGCCCAGAAAAGTTGTAGAATCTCCATTTGTAGAGAAAATCAGAACTCGTTGATCTAGGTGACCCTGCTTGAACAGCAGGTTGGACAAGATGACCTCCAGCAGTCCCTTCCAATCTAAACGATCCTATGATTCTCTGATACAAAGTACACCTTTTGTTTGACATCTCTACCCCACCCTCAGGTTGATCCAGTAAGCATTTGCCAGAATAAAGCCAACCTGAGAAAACTTTGAATGTTTAACTTTACTAACAGAGGGCTCTTGAATACTAAGTCTCAAACACCGAAGTTTTGCCCAAACAAGGTCTAAGCATCATGTGAAACAACAGCAAAACAAGCTCTGCTGTAACCTGTGCTCTCTGACAGTATGAGATACTGTTGGTTTTGGTAATAACTTTCTGTTAATTCTCTAAACTGGATCTTTTCAGGATTATTTGAAGAACAGGAAATCACATGTGAATGGATATTACCCATATGTTGGCATTGTACTCATTTACTGCAGATGTGTTCTACAATTTGCTGAGCTGAGCAATGTGAGCGGAATGCTCCTTCTTAGTGTACAGTTAATAAATAATAACTACCATAATTCTTACTCATATTAAAAGCATTGTTATTGTTTTTACTAAGATTTGGCTGGAACCATGAAAGATTTATTCCCAATCAATTAATCTCAGTTCATGTTAATTTGGTTACAATTAATGGAAGTTATGGAAAATATTAGCTCCTTGTAAGAGATGCAGCTATTGTGTAGTTTAAATATTAATGAGCTTATTCTTTATAAGGACAACTGCAATGCTTAATGTAGATTAGCCAAGCAGACAGTTGTTTTTCTTAAAATTAAGTTGCTTCAAATCAATAGGTTTACAGGTTAACTATAAAGCACTATTTTCTGTACTTAGACTTCCTTGCTTAAGGCCACTGAAGTACACAAATTCTACACAGGATTGTATTTCCCTCTGACATATGTCTGTGCAATTTGGTTCTGAAAATCTCTCAGAAACCAATAATACTATATGAAAAGAGACTGGCTTTTCTTGTCAGCTAGCCCAATTTAGAACTGACAAAAATGCTGTAATGAATTAGAGCAGTGTATCATCAAAAATAGACATTTATTCAAAGTACTATGAAAACTGAATTATTACTAGAATTATACTTGGAAACGTCTGTTTAGAGGTCCCATCTGTGAATACAGCAAATTATAACAGACAAAATGTTGATGATAGTAAAATTCATGAATACCAATAACGACATTAGCTGTTCCTGGACAGATAATACATAGTCACCAAGCCACATAACTCCTGTACAGTTCTTTCATGAATCTTTTCTCCTCAGATCCTAAGAACTGTAACGTACAGATTCTTAGTCATGAGGCTTTGTGTAGCATATCCCTGCATGTCTCTGACTGCTGAGGTTTTCCCAGTTCCTCTGGGATTCCTCTCTGTTATTCATACGTATGTACATACGTACCCTACTTATTTTGTATTTAGGTCACATCAGCTATGCATACACAGCAGCACCAAACAGGTCACCATATGTCCAAAAATTCCACATATGTTTGTTATGCATGTACATTCTGAAATGTATTTGATTTACTATGATGAGAATATACATTTGTTCAGAAATACAGTAACTAAAATTATAATTTTAGCAATATATCAGCAACACCATAAGTACAGCCTTTTGGGGGAACATTAGGCTTACTGCATGTGTACGCCATAGAGCATGTACAAGCACAACTTCCTAGTAAATCTCAGGCAAATATGATAGCCCGATGTTTTCTGAGCCTTTTTTTTGGCAGCCAGCCAGCCTGGAAAGATTCTGCCGCAGCCCTAAAAGCTATATTTAGTAATAACTCACTTCTCAACGAGTATATATAAAACTATGTGAGAGGAAAAACAAGGTTCTAATTCTCACCAATTTGAGAAGAACCCAGTGCAAAGAAAACCAACAGTGTGCTCTGCAAATGTGGCTTGGAGCATGAAGCTGGAAACGAGTGTGACTACGACTCCTGTTCTTCAGGCCCTGGCACATTTGCCCACAGCCTGGCTCATTTGCTCAGGCCAGGCATTGAGCCGTCACTTGGAACCGAAACAAAGTATGATCAGTGAAGTCCTGGATTTTTTTATTTTTTTTTTAAACAAGTGTCTGCTTTGAGCAAGTATGGCTAAAATAAATAGACCATAAGAGGAAGAGAGTAATTTAGGCATATTTCAGCAGTCAGCTTGACTCCCATGATACTTTGTTATGGACAGCTGTTAAATGCTTCACCTTCTTTAATAATTCTAAAGCATGTCACAATATACTGTTTTCTAAGATGCGTTTAACCAGAATGCACTGTGTGGCAGACATGTGAAAACTAGGTAAGAACAGATAGCATACAGTGATATAAAGCACAGCATTACAATTAGAATTTGGACAGCAATAGGCCATCAAAAGTGGCATTCTTTTCACATTCCAAATATCAAGTAGTGAGATCCTTGTATTTCCCTAGGACTCCAGCTGCACAGGTAACCAGGCACACACATATAATATACAGCTATCGATATAAAAAGAGCAGGAAAAGTGCCATTCCTCCAAAAAGGAGCAAAACTGAAGCACGGAAAAATGACCTGTAACATTTCAAGACAAGCAATCTGTGCAATTACAGGTATTTTTTTAATGAACTATAAAATTACACAAGGCTGAATGAATTCAAAGACAAGCCACCTGGAAAAAATTCACTGCAAAATTCTTCTGTAGCTCACTTTTGAACTACTTACACAGTAAGCATCTCTTACTAATTTCAAGGAAAGTACATGAGAGAATGTTTGGTTTGTTGTTTTGTTTTTTTTTTTAATTAAATACACAACTTCAGAGAGATTATTCTGACATATGTTGTTGATTCTCTCCTGCTATATGGAACATGCCTGAAAGACAGGGAGAACTCTGTTATCTTTTATCCTTATTCCAGCACAGAGTAGTCATTTAACATCCTGACCGGGAAAGAAAAAAAACATTTAAAAAATCATTATTATTCGGTCAAACAACTATTCACCAAGTTTATGGCATTTACATATAGGTTACTTAATGAATAGTGACTACTTGAATTCTTTCTTAAACCTTCTTGGGACTCCAGACTAAGCCTTCACAGAGCAATGCAGACAATAATAGAAAAGACCCAGTTCTTTGTGAAATCCAGACAGATTTTGCATACATAAGAAAATCAGCTTGCTTTCTTACAGGTGTCTTTTGTGGGCAGCTGGTAATTTTCCTGAAAGCTTTTGTGCTTTCATTGTATTTCATGATCCTTGGAGCGGTGAGGAACACAACAAACAGGAACAGCCTCACATGTATCAAATTCATCTGGCCATCCAGAAAAAAAACTGCTAGCCTTTTATTTAGGATCTGCTGCAACAGCGCTGCTCCCACCCTTCTGTATCTGACACCTCCTTTCAAGCTGTTATCTTTCTTCACTCATCCCCCTATCACTGTTAGCAATAGATGAGCTTCGGTTACCACAATATTTATGTTTTATCACCAAGCATGCAAGAGCAACCAGGAGCAATTGCCTGTGACTTTAGTAGAGTTACTGCATTCATCTGTCAATAACTGGAAACCCATCCAGAAAATTCCACTTAAGTGAATAGTGTGATTGATTTTCATTAGCCCATGGCATAAATAAAAATGTAACATTTTGCAAATATATCTAAGGATTTTTAGAGGGGAAGGTAAATAGGACAAGAAGTTTATACTGTTTTAAATTAATCCAGTTCTTCAAAGCAGTAACCTTTGTGTTTTATCTACAATGACTTTCTAAAAAACAGCGATCTATACAGACATATATTTTCAGCAAGGTCCATCAAAAATACTTATTTGTCATGTCAAGTGTTGCTTCTACAATTTTAGTCATTAATACATTCAGTGAATGAACATTAAAAACTATTATACATAGTAAAATATAGCAAGGAATCTTACAGACATTCAAGTAGAAAGACAAAAGCAGATTATTTGGATCTTTTTCCACCAAGATGGCAAAAACTGATTAGGACGGCAAGTATACCTGGTTATACAGTCAGCCTACACTTCAAAATGGAAATGGACGATTTTCCCACACCATAAATGTAATTGCACCAAAATGATATTTTACATCTCTAAACCCATCATCACAAGGTGAAACATGATTTCCTATTTCTTCACAGCTGCATCAATTATAGCCAGTATTTTCACAATTCTACTGACAAATCTGCTGCATGGTATGAAAAGTAAAACCTGGGAATCACTAAAGGCAGACTCTGTTAAACACTGAGTATGCATTTGTTGCAGGAGATGTAGAATTTCAGCTCAAGTAAATTTTTTTTTTTTTACAATAAAACTTTTACTATAAGTATTCACGAAGAACTTCATCACGGCTACAACATTCCTGCATCAGTCACTTCTGTATAGTTCCTATCCCAAATTTCTGTCCATTTTGCATCATAAAGCTGAGTGAGACACATTGCCATGAGTACAGGCAACACGCACAAGTGTTACCAGATGTTAAATGAGGATGCCTGGTGTGCCGAAGCTGACTGAGCACACAACATTACCTGCAACAATCCTAACAGAGAGTGCAGAGAGAAACCTTTTGCTCACAGAATTAGTGGACGGTTGAGGTTGGAAAGGACCTTGAGGTTATCTTGTCCAACCCTCTTGCTCAAGCAGAGTCACCTATAGCTGGTTGCTCAGGAGCTTGTCCAGACAGATTTTGAGCATCTCCACGGATGGAGACCCCACCTCTGGCCAACTTGTTCCAATGCTCAGTAATTCACACAGTACGAAAAAACAGGGGAGGGGAGGAAAAGTGGTTCCTTATGTTCAGACAACCTCCTGTATTTCAGTTTGCACGCACTGGCCCCTGCCCACTGAAACGGACACCACTGAAAAAGAGCCTGGTTCCATTTTCTTTACATCCTTGCTTCCGAAATTTATGCCCATTGAAGGGGTGCCCCTGGAGCCTGCTCCCTTCTAGGCTAAACAGCCCCAGCTCTCTCTGTCTTTCCTCACAGGAGAGATGCTCCAGTCCCCTAGCAATGTTCACGGCTGTTTGCTGGACTCTCTCCAGTAGCTGAATCTCTCTCTTGTACTGGGCATCCCAGGATTGGACTGGCCAGGCGCAACCTCACCAGTTCTGAGAATGGGCACTTAGTAATCATTAATTTGTCAACACACAGTTCAATGGAAGATAAATAATCGGTACATCCTTCACTCATTTCTATTCAGTAAGTAAATTTCTAGAGCTCACAGTACACTTCATAGAACTTTAGACACTAATATGGAACATTTCCAAGCCACTCTCCCTTAGGATATACATACAGCCATTAAAGAAGGGTTTGAAAGACAGGATATTTTTTATTAACAATATTTTAATGCATATTTGCCTTGTTCAGCAAAGCAAATTTGGTCTGGGAAGAAACCTTTCTCTATCAGCTCTTAAAGTGATTCAGGTAACAGTCTGTCTGAACAAAAGACCAGCCAATTTCCTCCTGACCACATCCTTTGCTGCTCTGACAGCGGATGCAATGAAATACAAGCCTGCAGGCACATGCTGGAGTAAAAATATTTTTAGATTTTTAATCCCCTTTCTGGATACAGCCATATTAAAAATACATTACCTTTTATGACTAGAGATAAATCTGAATGAAAGACAGAAAAATGTCACTGAATAAGAAAAAAGCAATGAAGGTATATCATGCATTGTAGATAATACACTATAGAGAAAGCTAATGTGTATGTTCATCATATGAAGCAGAACAATGAAGACAGTATTTCTGGTGTACATAATTTAATATAAATAATTTATAAATATCTTCTTTCTCTAATTCCATGACACAGCCATCCTTGAATTTACAGGGCCCTGTTTGTAAAAGTCCTCTATCCAAAATGAGATTCAGGCCCTGGAACCTCCATTTATATAGCCATGTCTTGGGATATAGAGAATATATAACTATTTTCCATTTAAAAAATTATAAAAATTTAGTGATATTTGCACTAAATATGCAGAATTTCAGTTCGCTTGTCTAGCCTTGCAAAATGGAACTACTATTTCCATGAAGGATGCAGCTTATTATTATAAATCATAAAACAAACTGATCTTTCAATTAGGTTTTCACTGTACTGGTACAATCAACAAGTTAGAATCTTTCTGTTATAATTTTAAATATGTTTATTTGGCTTTGCATTGAGGCTTCAGGATGCCTTCCTTTCTTATGGATAAAATTTGTATTTTCTAGAAGTGCATTAGCCTTTAATATGGAACTACACATCAAGCAAACAATTCAACCTTCACTGTGAAGTACTTGGTTAGTCCAATGTCATGAGTAAAGCGAGATGAAACTGTTTGGTTGTGGTGAATAAGTGACTGCTGGGAAGGACTATTGTGAAAATTGTTTGACCACACACTGAACAGAGAAGTTCAGCAGTAGACAGGGAAAAAAAATGTTAAATCCTGTGTTCTAAAAGATTAGCCCCAATTTATCCTATTTATTCCAAGATTCATATAGCCAAACATTTCTGTCTGGAGCAGATTACATAAAGGATGGGCTGAGGAAAATGGAAGTGTTGCAAACAACGGCTCACTATATTCATGTTACTTTCAAGAGAAGTAGCCTTTCCTGTGAAAATGCTTCCTTGACTAGTCCAGAATTGAAATTCAAAAGGAAGCTTCCTTTCATTTATAAACCTAATCTTTTTTTGGTATATCTTAATGACATACATTAAACCTCAAGGGCAGAGACAAATTAAAAAAAAATAATAAAATCAACTCCCTACTCTTTGTGCACATTTTTCTGATCTGGTA
>VXAK01021334.1:0-15236 GCA_013399435.1 Arenaria interpres | reverse complement strand
AAAAAAAAAAAAGCAACTATCACTTTTACTTCCAACACAGCGGTAATAACAAGGTGCCTAACTAGACAGCCAGTGGGATGGTCGAAGTACTGCATGTTTTTTTTAAAAAAAGGATTCTTTGATTTTTTCAAAAGAATCTTATTTTGTGGGTTTTTTACAGAAATAGCTCATTTCCCAAAATGGCATAGCAGACATCTCAAACGCAGATCAACCAGGAGACTGGAAAAGTTCTTAGTGGATGCAGCTCTGGCTAGAGTTTTCTACAGAATAAATAACACCACTTAGCAGTGACTGAATTTAAGGGCTCTGCTCCCAAAATAACACAGAACTCCATCTTTGCCTATCACATGGAAGTGAAAAAAATTCAAGTTCAACATCTTTCTTCTGATGAAAAAGGGCTATTTGGGTTGAAAGTCCATATTAAAGTGTAATGTTCATTTTTGTAGAGTAAGAATCATTAAATAGTACTGAAGCATCTATTACTGAAGTCACTGGCACCATAGTATTGAAAACACTTTTGATTCATAGTTCTATTTCTGGATACCTTTTTTCCCTGTTTGAAATTTTGAAATTGTTCACATCTGAAAGAGGAAACTGAAGCCAGCCTTTAAATCATTATCTATGTAGATGAGAGATGGCTAAATTTTGAAGATCTAAGAAGGCAAGAAGAGCACTGTAAGCGTATGAAGCCCATTTCATTACAGAGGGTCAGACTAGCCTGGGTTTGATCAAGTGTTATACATTCTCCTAAAAAAATACCTTTAAACTTGGGAAAACTTTCAATACATTACAGTATATGGAACATAATCCTTCACCTCTTATACTGAGTTGCCTTTGCAGAATTCCTCTCCCAAAAAATCTTCTACTAAGACTTCATATTAGCTAAAACAGCACATAGAAAGAATACTTGTTTCATTACTCTTCCTAAGAAACAGGTCTCAGCACAGTAAAGTTATTTTTTTTCTGATGGTCCCTGATCAAGTCAGACTTCTTGATTTATTTTCCAAATACTGTTATTTCGTCCCTTCTCCTGTTGATAGATTATTTGCCACCAGTGTCTGTCTGAAGGGAGGTTCATTTCAAAACCTTACCAGTTATGAGACATAACCATGTTCATATTCAACACTTGGCATCAACCAGCTGGAGTCAGTAGACAGGCACTGGCTCATTCCAGAGCTGAATTTCATACTTTGTGTTTACATTAATTGTTTCACCATTTGAAACAAATGTTTATTTAAAGCTGATTGAGGTAAGAGCTGACACAGTGTGCCATTTATATCATCAGTGCCTTTGCCACTCCATCTCAGCAGGTTTTACTTTGAAGAAGCAAAAATAGCTTCATCAGACACAGAAAGAAAATCTTAAAGCTCTGGTTAATCAGCAGCAGTCTGTGAAGAAAACAGCAAAGTAATGAAATCTCCACTTCTGAATAATTTTACTTGGGAAGCAGTGAGATTCTAGCATAAATTATTTCTGCACATCTAGCTCAGTTTTCAGCTAGAATGAATCAATCAAGTACTGAAGCTAAATTCACAGCTCTTCATGGCATACTCTTCATACTCTTCTGCATTCTACTAGAATGCAGAAAGATTAACAAAAAACCCCTTTTTTTGAAGGCACTAAATTAATTTTTTTCCTACACAGGAGTTCCATTACTTGTACAATAGAAATCAGTCACTGACATAGCAACTTTTAATAATCTTATTAATAAAATAACCTTATGAATTAAAACACTATTAATAATATTTAATAACTTTAATATTCTAAATACAAGTCATGGACATATTGGAAGCCATATAGAGATACTCAGCATCTAAACACATGTAGACGTTCTTTGCACATTCTCTGCCTTTCCCCCTGCCCTGCCTCAATCTAGCGAGAGCAATTGTCAGAACTGCAGCACCAGAGTATTTCTGAGATCACATATCTACTTTACCTGTAACCAGGCAGCAAACATGAAAAAAAATAATAACCAAATCTATTAAACAAGGAATCTTAACTAGATTACTGTGGCCATTTATGCTAACAATAAGTTCAGCATTATTTAACAAGATGGACAATTAAGACGGTGAAGCAATGCTATGTGCTCATCAGTGTGCTGTAGGCAAGGAAGCAGAATTCTCCCCCCTCCTCCCTTAAATCTCACAAGAACAAACTAGTTTCTGAAACCCATGCACTGCAGTAAAACAAGGTTTTCCAAACTCTCCATCAACCAAATCCCAAAAGTTACTCAGAAGCACCTTGGATCAGGAATGTGATTTGCCTGGCTAAATTTCCAAGACTGACAGCTACATTAACATCAGCAATCCAATAAAAATTACAGGCAAAGCCATCCACATAAAATCATTCCACTTTTGGCTTGCAAACCAGCCGGCATGTGAACGCTATAACTTTTGATACCTGCACATACAACATAAGGAACTACAAAAATACCGAGCTTATTTAAATGGAGCCTAGGTAATTTTGGTAAGAACACTGATATGTGAGATGTAATGCTAGCCTGTACAGTGAAAACACTGGGAGTATCAGTATTTAGCAGGAGTACTCTACGAGGCTCTCTACTGCATATTTTCCAAATTTAGCACAGGTATGCAGTAGTTAAAGTACATGTTTGTACTTCTGAAGAACAACATCCAGATCTACTGTTTTGTACTGCATAGAAATTTATTTTACTTAGAAAGGATTAAATGTATATTCAATAAAACACTAAAGTGGCTTTGGAATACAATTTTTGATTTATTTTCATACCATTTTTATTTTTAAAGTATTTTTGTAAATACAATATTCTTCTCTTAAAAGTTTCTCATTTAAAATATGCTATCAATACAAAATATTTACAGATTTATCTGTCTCACTTCACAAGCTAAGAACTTTTTAAATACAGACACGTAACTACAAAGTAGCTATTGACAATTTTGCAAGATAAAGAGACAGAGGAGTAAGTAGAAACAGAAAAAAATAGGTGACAAAGAAATCATCTGTCTAAAGGTGATACACAGATACCTGATGATTTTGAAAGCAAAAGTATATGCAGAAGAAACCATATAATGTTTAACATATTTTGACCATGTATAAAAGTAGGGAGGAAATCGTCACAGTTAAATACATGAAGTATTATTTTGTCTACCATGGGGAGTTGGTAGGAGTGTTACTCAATGCGGGAAAATTGATTTAATTTTTGCAAAGAACTTTTAATATGCATTCACAAATGTCTGATATGACCTGTCCACAAAGGAGCTAAATGTGAACTGAGAGTGTTATGGAATTTATATTCCAGCAAAACTTCTGAGCTTTTGGGGAACATCATCAGCCCTGGCGGTTTCCCACTGCTGAGCTCCTTGGTGCCATTTCCATTACCCTAGACACATGAGAACATTCCTGGAGAAAACACAGGCCCCAAGGGAATTACAAAACCCATGCATCTAAGGCGGTGGGATGCAAAGAGCCTGGTAAATGGGGGAAGCCAGCAGCACCATTTACTGTGTAAATATACTATGTCAAAACAAAATGCTCCTCAGTGCAATTTTTTTTTTTTTTTCAGGAATAGGTCTTATGTGAACTGGTATCCGTACAAAGTTTCTAAAGAAGCTTCATTTTTAAAATTCAATCTTCTCAGAAGGATTACTAATGAACAAAACTGTGTGGCTCAGACCGACTTAATCCTTTTAAATCACCTAAAATAAAGAATACTCAGAGTATTTTCAGTGAAACTATTCTTGGACCATTTAAGCCAGGTACAAGTCTTGGACCAGACAGGCACTGTTTATCAGCTGATGCACGTTACTCAGCATAGTTTCAAAAAAATTCATTTCCTTTCTTCATAATTGTTACTGCAAGTGAAATCAAGCCAGACGCTGAGTGAAATGGCCTGTTCTTTAGCCACCTTTAGCTAAATAACTCTTTTCACAACAAATACATCACAGAATTACTTTCAGATTAGACTGTAAAAAAAGTATTTGGTTTAAATCAGGATTTTTCATTTGCAAAGCATGAAATATTTTCTGTGAGAATATTTTCTGGGCATATACATTTACATCTTCTGCAAATGCACTTCAGTAGCATGCATTCAGTTTGGTGTCAGAATGTTTTGAGAATATCATAACTATACAGCCAACAAAGCTGAGGACAAGCACACACCTTTGTAAAGACACAAAAGTCTTTACAGAAGTAATATAGGCAGTAACCTGCATGAAAAATCCCGTATTCATGCAGTTCATGCGTCTCCTCTCAACAATTTTACTAAATAACCTTTGATCCTCCCTTGTAAGCCATCTAAGAAATATTGCCCTAATCTAGTATAGTAATTCTTATGCTCTTTCAGGCCCACTGCAGCCGGAGTTTGCTCAAAAAAGCTATCATTTTTGTAACAATAAAGATTTTTAATAGAATGCAGAAAATAGCATTCTTTGTTTCAAAACTGATATTTCTGCCATAGTAAGAGTATCTGCATAGATCACCTTTCTGCTAAGAGCGTGACTTGCTTAAGTTCCAAAATGAGCCGCCAGTATAGGATCAGACTGATTTGGGTCCAAAGCCAAAGAAACCTGAAGTCACCTGGAAAACCCTGAAGCATGGGTTATTTTCTACTGTGCTGTACTCGTTGCTGCAATTATTTCCTTTACAGCAGAATGACAGCTACCTGAAGCTCTATTCTTCTCTTCACAAAGGTAGTATTTTGAGGTTTTGAGGGGTTTTTTGGGGGGGTAGGTTTTTGGGGAAGGGGTGGTTTGTTTTTGTGTTTTGTTTTAAATTCAAGGTACAAATATTTAGAAGTTGTGGCGCACCTCGGCCAGGACTCCTGAAGTTGTGAGCCAGCCTTCAAGAGTTCTGTTGCCATACTCTGATAGCACCGTGCCGTCCCACAATACAAATCAGAGCAGGGACTATCCACATGGAAGTGAAAGTCCCCCAAATGAATTTATTCTGATCTCTGGAAAATCCAGCAAAACAATGGCCTCACTGTACAATACATAATATGCATGGTTCATGCGCAAACTTATATGGGAAGTCAAAGAAGGGTTTGTAATGCACATTTAAACTGCCAGAGTTGTGATCTTTTATCTTTTCCTCATTTGAAGGCAGTTCAGCTTTCTGAAAGACACCTTCTTCTCGTAGTCAGCTTTGCCCTTCTTTCAGGCACACCAACTTCCTTGTGGATTTTCTCAAGTAAGTTTTACAACTGACAGATATTCACTGTCATAATTCTCAATGATTTTTTTCATAGAGAAGACCAAAATATTTCCTCAAAATGACGTATTATAATCTAACATTTGTAACTATGAGTAAGGCGACAAGTCACGGAGTAAGGTGATATTTCTCACAGTGAAAGAAAAAAAACACCTAAACATAGTATACAAAAGTCACTGTCTTGAATTGGTATCTGTTTTTGGAATCTAAGTTGAAGGTTTGGGAGCGACTTCATTTACACAGGTTGCAATCTAATACGAAGACAGATATGCTTTTTGCTGCTGCATTCCAAAACTTCATCCGAACATTCAAATCTTAATAGTCTATAGTCATCTGTTTTTGAAAGCGTGATATTCTATAGCAAAGCTTCAGAACACTGGAATTATTATTTTATTACTTGTTTCCCAGAATTCTAGCTAAATATGATCTAGGATTTGAGCAACTCCAGCAAACCTATGCTAAAAAAACTCCAGCCCCGCCCACCAGTCTTCTGTTGGTTTATATCACATGCAATCTTTGGGCAAAGTTCATAAAAAGATCAACTATAAATCTCGAGAATAAGTCTGCATCAGTCATATTTCTCATACTGAATTTATCATTCCAACCACTCATACTTTATGGAAGTCTAAGAGAGAAAGAAACTAAAGCACTATTTAAGACCCACCGTAAAACTTAAGGCCTTCACAAGCTGGGAGTAGCAGGGAGGGGAAGAAGGTGGAAAAAATTTTATGCCCAGTAATATTTTATACTATCTCAAATACCCAGTCACAGAAAATGAAGATCAGGTAAACAGAAAGTAAGAGGAAGAAATAAAAGTTGTATCCTAGGTTAGAAGTAGGCTGTTATGAAGGAGACAAATGTAGCTCTAAGATCATTCCACCTTTGCTAATCAGAATTTACAACTTTCTCCAACTTAGGTGACTAAAGTATCTGCAGACACCTTTTTGTAATTTTATTCCATCACTGCACACATCTGTCTTAAAGAAAAGGTGTCCTTAAATCCACGAATATAACATGCTACTCACTGTGTTCCTTTGGGTACTTGACCGGTCACCACAGCCCAATGCAATTGGAAAGGCATTAAAAAGACAGCAGAAATTCTAGACCAATTAAAGAGCTGATAATGCATAAAATTGCTGTGGAAAAAGAACCTTCTTGTGACCAGTATTAGCTAGAAAATTTCTCCATTATCCTGCTGTATTTCAAGGCAAATGCCTAAACCTTTAAAATCCCTCACAAGTTTTCAGCAGTTGAACATACGGAATTCTGAGAAACTTTTCTGAAGAAGAAAAAGCTGATTCTTTTTTCAGTAAGTAAACCATCGCTTATTAAGATGTAACTTGCATAGTCCCTAGAACCAGTAGCGTTTTTGCAAAGTGGGATTTTTATCTGAAGAGAGACACACTGTACTTTATCTTCAGACCACAACTGAATGGTTTCTGCTACAGGACCTGTGCTAGACGAGTCATTCCGTTTCTGTGACATGGAATAGGTCACCCTAGAGATCAGTAATAATATAAAAAATAATTTTAATGTATATAATGCCAGCGACTAGAAAAGCACCCTGACAAAATAACATAGGCTGTTCCTTGCTCCTCGAGACCATGTTTTCAGATAGGTGAGAAAGGAATTGAAGCTAGAAAGGCTTAAATTTTCTAAAAATGTTGTCCCTAGACCAAGTCTTAGAAAATGCTTTCCCTAATATAAGCTGTCATTTCATATGGAAAACCATATAATTTCACATTCTGATCAATCAAGGGACTTCCTGTTGCATAGCAATAGCTGCATCTCAAACAATCCATTTCTTCAGCACTTACCAAATTACTCTAATCCTCATATGCTCTACAACAGTCTAAAACAAAGGCCTTCATAAAACTGTGTGTGCAATGCCTCCAGAATTGGCAAGCTTTACTCCAGTCTCTTGTGTACTCTGAGTGATTTTTGCTAACTTGTGCTGATGGGTAAATAATCTGTATTTCTTCCATCCCTTACTGTAAGAAAATAAAAATGTGCACGATCCTTTGCTGTGACCTGTGCTCTCAGATACTTTTTTCAGAGTTAGAGACGATTGAAGATATCGTAGAATCTATTTCAGCAAATTCATGAGTTAATATTACAAGAACTCCTTCACTCACATTTTTTTCAGTACCTCCAAAAAAACCATCATCATCTCCCTGCTGTTGGCCCAGGTGTGCCAGAGAGAACAGAAGAACCATAAAACGTGCAAGTTGGCTGTGTATCATTTAGGTAGAGACAAAGTGTGCAAACGCCAAATACTAGATGAACTATATCCTTCACTGTAGGAAACAGGAATTTCTAGGAGAGCTTCCTGACCTTCTAGTTACTCATACAAACCTGGACACTGACCACAAAAAACTGGAGCCAAAACCTGAAGGAGCCATCCATTCCAGGGAATGTTTGAGCATTACACCCCAGACAGCCTTTCTATATTGCTTCTGGAAGACAGACAGAAGGCAGAATTTAGATGTTATAAAAAGAATTAAATAAATAGCTCTCCACAAAGAGACTTGTCCACTAAGACTACCTTCATTATCTTATACTGGTGAAGCAGCCTCAGCAGGGGAAGACCTGAGTTTTGTTAATGGATCTTTTGGTTGTTACAAAAGGAGGGCATAGAAGCTAAACACAATCACACACAAATATGAAATTATCACATCAAAGGAACTGATCTGAGAGCTAAGAGACATTAAACAGTCACATTTTCTGGAAAGGTAACTGGAATGACTATCAACAAATGCTCACCTTCTTGAGACTTACTACTGAGAAAGACACCAGCTGGAAGGTCACTAATAAAAGAATAATGTTGGATAGACAGAACACATGGTACATAAATCTGAAAAGTATGATGGTTCTGCGACATTAGAACAAGACTCGTATTTTTAAGCTTTTTACTGCTTGTCTCAATATTGATAATCTTCTGCTGTAACTGTTTCTAAACCACGTAAACCTAGAAGTTGACTGAGTAGTAACTGAGAGCTTAATGATGTAAAACAGAGTGCAGTTTCCTCATTTCTCATTGCTCCCTGAAGGACAGTGATTCTTCTTCCCTCTTGCTTCAGAAGCTGGAAGCTCTCTGTGCATTTGTTATGATTTTCCAGGAGATCAAGAGAGACAGAAATTACACCATCATGACCACAGCTCTCAATGTTTTCTTTGTAACCACAGCATCTCAGATTTCATTTGTTTTTTAATGCTTGCTAGTGACCCACATCAATGCAGTTCAAAGAAAACATAATTACATAAAAGTCACTGCAGAGCCCAAATTAAAGGTCTCATAATTGATCTGAATGACAGGTCTATCTATAGCAGAAGGCTTGAATTGCAAGGCTTGCTTCTCCTTAAACTAATGGTAGGCTCCTCCATGGTCTCAGTTTCACTCTTTATTTTTTAAAATAGAAGATCAAAACACACTATTTAGCAAAGATGTTTTGGATGACATTCATCTCTGAAATAATAACTCCCCTAACCTGATAAATTAAGAGTAAACATTTTTGCTTTAAACCAAAAAAAAATCATCACAGTAATTCTTGTGTTTTACCATGAGAAGTGCTAGCTGTTATTATACAGACAGGCAGTGAATTCAGAATTAGAAAAATAAAGCTTAAGCGACAGCAGATTTAGAACACTGTCTTGCTAGCTGCTGGCTGCACAGATGCCACAAACCAAAAAGTACAACTGGCTTAGGCTAGTATATATATCATGGTCACTAGCCTTTCATTTCCATGGCTTGGGAAAACTTTTAAATTTGTTTCTATGTGACAACGCTCAACATAATTGCAAAGATGGTGACAATTATCATGAGCACAGGAAAGCAGAGCAGTAAAACTACTTTTGCATACTGAAGTAAAATTTTACACAGTAGCATAGAAATGTTTTCCTCAGCAGTAATTAATCACAGGTCAGTTAGTTTCAAGCTAGATTTTGGCACCTTGAGTGCAACACAGCCACTGCAGCTGCTACTCAAACTCCACTTCATTTCAGTGTAAAAATGATTTTAAAAGCTGGAGCTACTCAATGTCATAACCTAAGCAGGACTTTGGCCCTTCAACTTCAATCATTCCTGGACCACATATGACAAGAAGAAAAGCACAACCCAAGTGCCTCATACGCATCAGAGTCAGCAGAGCAGCAGGTTGGAGACTCCTGATCACAGATGGCCAGGTTTTGCCTCCAGCTTCCTAGGAAGTATAGCCTAAGTTCTTACTGGTTTGCCTATTTTGTAGTCCATTCGCACTTCAGAAAAATCAAAACCCGTATCTGTGTAGTGCTTCCCCTTGTTTTAAAATGCATTACTGAATCCCACAGATTCTCTCGTAGGACCACTAAATCTTTTTAATAGGTTGTGTTTAGTACATGTTAAAGTGTATGTTCCTGATTTGCTAAGTGGACAGATTGGGCAAAGTGTTAACTATGAAACCTAACTAAGTTTCTCTGGCTTAGAACAGTCTGCAAAAATGATGTTAACATTAACTTCAGGAAACTATTACTGCAGTTGATTCAATCAGAATTCTTGGTAGTACAGCTGCTTGTCTACACATACTTACAGGTCAAAAAATCACACACTACCGAGTCATTGCAAAACCTCTTCTGGAAGTTACTCTGGCTGACGAAAAGCAAACAAAAGCCAAAACCCATTTCTGTTTAGGGTCATCTCAAAAAAGCCAGCATATGAAGACTTATCGTTCACATGAACATTTTAAACTAAGAATTTAATTTCTGCCCTATTTTCAGTGTGTTGCAAACAAAGCTTCCTTGCTGTTTATCAAGGAAGATTTCATCCTTAGGTCTGTAGCTTTGCTGCTGTATTTCATCCCAGTGTCAGATACTGTGTGGAATACACATTTGCCTTCCACCCATAATTTAATCAAGCTTAAGAACTGCAACAGCTTTGCATTCTTACATGTAGACATTTGTGAGCTCTAGTTGGTAAAACTGAAGAAATTAAATTACTCTTGTTATCTTTTGTATTGTTTTCTCATTTCCATAATATAATCACAGAGATCAGAATTAGGCCAAGTGATGCAAAAGAAAGTGATTTCAGTCTCATACAAAACCATACCACTTATGTCTAATACATTTGCATATGGATTTCAAACTGAAAAGAGAAAGATGATGATGAATAGTAGCTTTCCAGAGACTCCTGGACCTGTTCTCTTTCCTTATGCTATCTTGATCTGGTTGCTTTAGCAACTTTTATTTGACATTTCTTAGGACTCAAATATTGTTCAACTGATATTTTATACACTGAGGATTAATTTATCCACTTCAGCAAAGACTTCAAAATCAGGCCTTTCTGATAATATTTTTACTATACTGAGAAGGAAGTTAGAAAGACAAGAAGTGTTACATTACCATATTATGCCTATGATTAGTTCAGTCTTGCCTCTATGCTGGCCATTGTGAGACACTGACTGCAAAGGAGTAGGAATTCTGAACCCACTTTGCAGACAAACCAGGGCATTACTGCGTTAGGCTCCAAATCTTCATTTGTTACATAGGTGAAAGTTGTACAACACATTCTTAAGAAATCCACCATTAATGTAGTATAAAGCATATTGAACTATATAAAAAGGTAAAATTTAGTTCTGTAGTTAAAACCAGAAAAATCTAAAAAACTCATGTCCTATGTCAGCTTAGGACCGGCTGTCTTCCAGAGGGCTCTAAAGTCTACTTCTCAACTATTTACCAATTCTGCTTCTAGATACTGGGAGTGATGTTTTACAGATCAGAAGATGGACTGGGAGCCTACTGAAGAGAGAAGGGATAACAGTATACAGTATTTGTGGTAGAAGAGAGCACTAAGACAGATTTAACAAGCCAGAACCCAGTCTATTGACAAGAATGAACACAAAAGGTCATGGCTGAAAAGAACTGAGGAAGGCTTCAGAGGAGACTGTTCATAGAAAGTACATGTATTAGAAAAGTTAGTCCTTTCTAAATTAAAAAGTGGAGCTGTACAACAAAGTCTGAATTTCTGTACACATTTTTGAGCCTCCTTTAGGCTATAAACATGGTAACACAAAACCAGCAAGTTCTCAGACCCAACTTAGGAGAAAGATATTTACATGATTGTCTTGGTGAAGTCAACACTAGGAGCTCAAATAATGATTTTTTTTCAAAAACTACTTTAAGTGCTATTTTCTGTGAAAGCCATTGTGCCAAGATGACTTTAGTCTTCCCTTTTCATGATGCTTGTAGGTTATTCCAAGTTCCTACAAATGAGTTGCCTCCAAAAGTACGACCCCATTTAAGAGACCAGAGCAATTGAATTGATTTCAGTTCTCGACTTTTAGTTATAGTAAGAGCTACACTACATTCATGATACTATATTTGGATATTTTTACCACGTTCAATAACTCAGTCTTTTACCTTGATAAAAGAGAGAGATCATAGAATTGGAAAAATGCATTGTTTTGATATTCCAAGTTAGTTCAGAGTGCACAAGTAAAAGGAGAGTAAAGGAAAACATGACAAAGGTGAACATCTTAATTATCTATAAAAGATGCTAGTTCTACATAATAATGTAACCACTTACACTTTTGAAATAAGGTGTTTCTCGAGAATTCTTGTGGCAGCCAGGAAGATCCCTGCTGCAGGTCATGCAAAAGAGTACAGGAAAAAAAGTAAATAAAACCTGGCATAGGTTGTCCTAGTGAAAGGAACATTTTGCACAGAGATTGCATTTTTATTTGATTAAAACTTCAACGGTGCTCATGGCATTGGACCACTTAATTAATTTGCTGGAAGATTAGTTTCAATGCTATGCCTTTTAATAGAAACTTAACTTGCAAGTCAGAATTTCTGAAATGAGTGAGGCAACTAGCATATTTCAAATACCAAATTAACTCTTATTTAATGAAACATATACATAAATCTAAAACAATCTCATAAAAATCTACTGAAAGCAGGAACGATCTCTGTTAGTCAGCAGAAAAAGAGGAGATTCTGTCAAAAGTAAAGCTGATAGAGTAAAGTTTTTCCTATTTTTTAGTGTTATGACATGAAAAAACAAACCCATTGCAGATCCCAATGACATCAAGACTTTACAAGTGCTCGTGGAAGCATAAGGAGAGGGAACTCTTGTCCTAGAAGCACCTGGTTTGTAGCCAAGGTATTCGCTGATGAATTCAGATGCAAGCCCTTGCTCCCAACATCCAGGCTGCTGGCCATCCAGACAGAACATTTGCCTCAGAGCTCAACTGCAAAGCGGCAAAGTTCCAAAAAGAGATTATATTTCTCAGTGTGCTGTTGATAGTGGCTCTTTTTATTTTCTGGCTCACAGACAGTAATTTTAAAAAGAAATAACAAGAATTGTGTTCTGCCCTACCATGGCTTTTGCACACAGAACCTATGCAAAATACACTCTTGTCAAAATACACGCAGTAAGAAGGAATGAAAAGAAGGACATTTGACAAAGTCTCTCTCATTTGCAGAAGTTATGCATCCANATTATTTTTTATTTTAGTCTCCTGACTGAAAATTTAAATTCTCTTGGTCCTGTGATATCAGTCTTGGCAGATGATGCCTAATGACAACATTCTGATGTTAAGAAAATAGAAAAAGCCTGTGATTTGAAAAAAGAACAGCTATCTTAGTTCATCTCATGATCTGTGATTAGTTCTGTACCTCTTATATATTAAAGAGATTAAACACTAAGTAAATCTATTTCTTGGTAAATTTTAATAACAAATGCCAACTGGATGATGCATAAATAATTCTAACACAACTAACTAAGTGAATGGTGTACCAATGCCACAATATAAAACTGTTGGTAATGGCAATTATCATCAAGCATAGTAAAAAAAAAAATTAAAAAATCCATCTCACTGGATTCAGAAAATAAGGGAAATAGTTTGTATGCTACATTCCATTTCCCAGCCACATCACTCTGCTGGATGGTGGCTCACCTCAGAAGAGAACCTTTCATATCAGAAGGAAAACAGAATCAGGTACACAGAAAATATGATGAAGTAAATATACAAATCAGAATTAATATCATGTTAAGCTAGTTTAGGTTTGAAGTGAAAGTCAGATAATTCTAAGTTATGATTCCTGTAATTAGAAATTGCATTTCTCCATCTCTGTCCTGAGGCTGAATGGCACCTCCTCACAGGAGTTTCATACCAAACAGAAGAGCAACTTCTGCTCTAAAACCCGCCTGTGAGCTCAAAAGACATAATATTGTCTTATGTATTAGATTTGCTGAACTTTGCTGCCATGTAAAGGAGACTGAAACGTACTGTTTCAGTAAGAGCTGATATGACTTAATTCAGCTTGAGTATTTACCCCACTGCAACCCTCTATTTAGCTCTTGAATGCCCAAACTCTTCTCTTCCTGGGTAAGTAAGTACTGTGCATAAATGTGATCATCTAGAGCAAAGGCTGAGGGTCTGCCTGGTATTTGTACAAAGGTATGTTTGCGGAACAGAAAGGTTTCATGCTGCCTTCCTTTGCTCTGAACCTGTGCTCTCTTCAGCCCTGAGGAAGTGACTTTGAAAAAAGTGACTTTCCAAGATATGGAGAATATGTTTTTTATGATGCAAAGCACACAGCATCAATAAAAACAGAACTGCCAGGTGGTAAATAAACAATGAAGAAATCATACATATCTTGACAAAAATCGTCTGGACACAATCAAAAAAACAGATAATGAAAACCCCAACAGTCAGTCCACCTCTTTGGGGTAACATTGAGCTTGTTCTTATTAAGAACAAACTTTTAAAGGAAATTCTACACTAAAAGTTTTAAAATTCTGTTAGATGAGCTAATGCTTTTTTCAGTTCTCATTCCCTATCCTTTATAACAGTTTGCATAAGCTAACTTCACACCATGTTCAACAAATACACATAAGGTGATCAAAAGAGTACATTTTATTTCTGCAGTAGCTGCAGAATTCCCTTGATTACTTGGGCATTCTAAGCATTTGAAAATGAAAGATATTTCACCCATCTGCCCACATAGGTGACAGAACCTTTAACAGCAATGATCTAGGGAGGTGCAGGCCTGTTCCAATAAACTGACAAATTCCTTTTGCAAAACTGCTTATCCCCAAATGGTATATAGTAACTAGCATAAGATAAACATCTGTGTATACAGATAAACATCACATCTTTGTATTTGGGTGACATCGTCAAATTTCTTACTCAAGTAATTATTAAAGAGTTGACAAGCCTGTTAAAGCAGAGGGTAAGTAAACACTTCTAAAATTCTTCTAGAATTGTATCATAACTTCTAGTTTGTAAATATACAACTTGACTACTGGAAAGCTTGTTTTCAGCAGGAAATATTCCGATGGCAACGGTGACAAAATAGTTTGCAATTTCTGCTGTCATATTCCCTTGACTGCTGACTTGCTACATTTCCAGAGCATTATGCCTTTATGAAAGCTATTAGTGATAGACTTGGGAGAATTTTCCGTGGAAAATTCTGGACCTGCCCCCAACCCTGCCCAATAATCCAATTCTGGATTCAAAATTCAGTGAAGATACAATTTTAAAAAAGGAAATGGAGTTGAGGAGGAGAACTGAGAAGTTATCTAAACAGTTGTAAATTGAGAATGAACAGAAATGTGTTTTTATTTAAAGCTAAATGGCTTGTGACAAATGCTCAGCATAGATGAAAGTTCATAATCTTTTTAATAACAATTTGCCTGCTGTTCAAATCCATTTTATTTTTTGGTTAACTGAAGGTATTTTGGAAAGTATCAAAATCATAAGAAACTAATTACACTATTTTGTTGACGCAATGCATTATCTATGTCACAGGGCATGAAACTGCTAAAATACCAAAATGGGAAATTCAAGAAGGATGTCACACAGAAAAACAACTCTGAAAAATAAATTAGGGCATTCAATATCATCCTCATATTATTTTATTAAGCATTAGAGAAAGGAAGTTTTTAGCACAGAAATCCACTCTGGAACAAGTTTTTAGACTTCAGTTAGCGTTTCACCTGAAATATATTCTGCAGCTGAGATGATCTTGCACCTATTGCACAGTCTGAGGTAGTTTTGCACCTACCACAGCTA